>JANTPZ010097848.1:0-24182 GCA_025593235.1 Vachellia pachyceras
CAAAGGAAAGGAACTGTGCTATACTGCGATAACCAAGCAGCATTGCATATCACGAGGAACCTGATCTTTCACGAGCGGACTAAGCATGTTGAGATAGATTGCTATTTTATAAGGGAGCGAGTGCAGTCTGGTGAAGTGAGGCCAACGAAGATATGGACAAAGGAACAGCTTGCAGACATATTCACAAAGGCACTTGGGAAGGACGACTTTCATAATTTGAGAGGCAAGTTGGGCATTGTGAACTTGCATGCTCCAACTTGAGGGGGAGTGAAAGATATCATCGTGTGCTGCTTATTTATGTTTCCAGCCTGTATATCCTCTTCTTGTAGCATTTCCATATTTACATAGGCAATTACGTAGTTTCAGGGATCACGCTGTCATCTTTATGAGTCTGTATCTGCATGTCCGTGATTTACGTGATCCTCAACCCCAAAGACCGTGTATATATATTCATCCTCTGATAAGAAATATATATCCCTTCCAATGATTTTTATCAGTTAGTCATATGGAATTTGGACAAGAGCAAACAAGAATCTTAAATAGAGGATATAACCATTGCAACCAATTAAGCGTGAAGAAGAAAATGAAGAATAAGAAAGATTTACCAAAAATAGCAGAATGAGATGGTGACTTCACCAACCAAATCTTGAAGAACCAGAGAGGAGATGAGTAGAAAGATCAAAGATAATGTGGAGAAGAAAGAAAAACAGAGAGACATATATATAGAAACCAACTAATAGGTCATCCTTTTTTTTCAAAATAATATATAATATCATATAACAAGCACATCAAAAAAACCAAAAACATCTTGACTATTATTTCCTTCTTGGATTGCTTCTCATCTTCCCAACTTTTGTCTTCTTCCAACTTTGAGCAGTAGCGTTCAAAACGTGATTCAGGCCAACCCTCTGTACTCGTATCCAGCTTTCATTTTTGTAATTTTTCTGAGAAAATTTCATTTTCATATTTTAACTTTAATTAAACACATAGGAAGACGGCTTTTCCTTTTAAAAATATTGTAAATTTTATTTCTTTGTTCTTATGACAATGTTCTTTCTTTGTTAAATGGTCCATGATCCTTTTTGTTAGGCATATAAACAAATGATGCACCATATTAAATTTAGGGGATAATTGACCATTAAATTTTTTTACTGATTTATTAAGTTTTTGTGGGGTCATTTCTTATTTATAAGTTTAAACTCCTCAAAATATTTCTACTACTAGGACATGTTTAATTTCAAGGAAATTTAAAATTCATTGCCATATTCAGAAAATAAAAAAATTGAAAACTTTTGATTATCATATCGGAGTTAGAAAAAAACTCAATTTATAGTCTTTCAACTTTATATTATATTGGTTTTGATCTTTAATTTTATAGTTTTTTTTCAGCTGCTATCTACTCTAATGCCATCAACAAAATATGCTGATTGAAAATTTAAATTTTGACACAAATTTTAAATGCTGACATATTAACGGTATTCGAATTAGTCGACTAAAACACTATTTTATAAAATTAAAAATCAAATTAAAATTTAATAAAAATTAGATAATGAAAGAGGCACGTTCAATTATGAAATGAGCCTCTACACTTAATTTTTCAGTGGACGTCCTATAGGATATTAAGTCTTCCTTTCTATAATTTTTAAGCTCTAGTTTTCAAATATATCTGTAAAAATCGGTTCTTTCGTTACTTGTAGAAAAGTTTAAACATATTTTAGCCCCCGTTCGCACGTTAGTGCACGGATGGGGACAAGTAATGAAATAATGAGTAAAATATTGTTCCCATGAGGATTTAGTTCCAAAACCTTATTAAACAATGATTGTGACACTTTCACTTAATTTGTGACAAAAATATCAAGAGTGAAGGGTGACTGTGAAATAAACCCATACTAAAATTAGAGATTAATATAAAATAGTTATTCTTCAACTTCAAGGATTAAATGGAGCCTAGGATTATTTTTTCCTCTTTTTGCACTTCATAAAGTTTAATTAATGTTCTCTCAAATAGCATTTCAATAAATTTATGTGCTAGTCTAAGGTCCAAAGGCACTTGATAAAACTCAAGTTTAAATGCTAATTGCTTTCCTTGTACATAGGGTTTAGTTATTGTCTGATGGTGCTTTTGTGGATTGATAAACGCGGCATGGACTACAACCAATAGTCAAACTTGTTCCTTGGGATGACAAGTCAGTCAACTACGTCAATTCCTCGGCTTCGTCCAATTCGAAGCAAACAATATGCTCGAAATGACACAACAATATGCAAACAATATGCTCGAAATGACACAACTAATCCGAACAAAATTGGAAAATCCTTGTTCTTTGTTTCTGGGTCAAAAGAGTTGAGAAGCAAACAATATGCAATGTTAATAGGGTTGAATGTTCGTGTGATCTGAGAGTCTCGTGAGGTGGGGCTTTAGAAAAGATGGTGAAATAAGGACTGGACCTTTTCATCGCACCTTCCACCCAGCGGAGCAATAAGGTTTTTTCCCAAGAAAAAGGCAAAATGAAATCCATTAAGATAAATAATCACAAGTCACAGTGATTTAAGAAATAGGGCAAAAATATTAAGTTAAAAAAACTGCAAAAAAGAAGAGGAAGAAGCAATGGTAATTAATAGAGGCGGGAAAATGTCTTGCCAAAATATATTAGAAGAAGCTTTTGATTGCCCAATAAAGCTTCATGAATTGCTTCCAAGTGCAAGTGATTATCAATGTTGGCTTGAATGAATGAATGCTCAAGAAATTTCATAGCTTTCAACCCCCGAAGTCTGTTATTTTTCTTCCGACCACCAAATTAAAAGAATACTCAAGTATGATTCTTTTCGTTCATACGTACACATGTAGAGAAGTCATTATGTATGTATCATACCATATGTTATATATAAAACACTACGGAGAAGAGATTATGATATATTATATATGCGATAAGCTGTGGTACAATTGCATAAGGCTGGAGTCACATGGAAGAAAGGAGCTGGGACATATTTGCTTTCCCACCTTCGTATTTTTATTTATGTTATTTGAATCTGAATTTTATTTAGTTTTCCGTTTAATTTAATTTTAGTCACATGTGACTAACTTTTTCTTAAACCTTGAAGAACCATTATCTTATTTGTACATTAAAACGTGCATTCACCGGTTAATTATGTTTAATGCTAATTTTGATTATTCAATCTTGCTTTTCCATTTCTATTTTAATTTGTATATATTTTGCTTCAATTACATAGGCATTTTCTCTATTTTAAAAACGTACCTTCCAATCCAAACCATTAACTAACACCATTAAAAAGACAGTTTCTCTTTTTAAAAATGTATATTCTAGTCCAATTAAAAATATTTTAAAAAGATTTCTTAAGTATATTTTTCAATTAAATAAACAGACTAGGCTTATTTCATAAAAGTATAGCCTGATAGCTTATCTCCTTTCTAGTTCATGAATTAAGTTCTAGTGGTAGTAATAATCGTGATAGTGGCATTGGTAGTAGTAGAAATAGCAGTATGAGGAGCAGCAGCAGCAGACAACTTGAGATAGCGTACTGTGAGAAGTCAAAGGGGGCCATAAGAACCCTGGTGGGATTGGTTGGGATGGATCCCAAAGTATTCAAGTGTTGATAGTGAAGTTTCACGCCTAGATCTTGAGGCAGAAACACCAAGCTCGACATGAAGTGAATCAGTTGCAAGCTTGTTTTCCTTCGCCTCTATGTGAACGGCTGAATTGCCTAGCTCAATATGAGCCTGTCCGTGAAGAAAAGCTCGATGTCTCCAAATTGAAATCTCAAGTTGATTTTCTCGTTAGGGTTCGATAAATTCTTGAGAAGAACGAATTCACCATTCAAACACTCTGGAAACTCGAAGTAGATTACGTTAAAACTCACATTGGAAATGTCGGTTTTAAAACCCACAATGGGATCTCTTATGTCCATCCATGTGGCTATACGTGAGAGGTCTCCCCTCTCACGTCCAACATCGTGCTAATGAATTATTTAAGGTGTTAATGATTTTCCGTGGAGCAAGAGGGAGATCCACAAAGAAACAATGGAGCCAAACATGGCAAAAATAGCAATGTGAAGCATGAAAGGAACATACCTCCAAAAGTTAAGAGATTGAGAGCGAAAAGCACGTATGCCCAGAAAGGAGATGGTGGAAGTGAGGACAAGGAAAGGGCAACAAGTGATGAACAGTTTTTTTCATCGAAATTTTCTGTCACATTTGAAAAATGCTTTAGTTATGTATTTTCCTGTCAAATTTGAAAAATGATTAAAATGATTTTTTTAATTTCATAACTAAATCATTTTTAAACAACTGTTCTATATTATCTTTTAAACCGTCATTCTCAACTAATTAATTACTGGTCATTCAATCACTACGGAATATGATATTTCATTGATCATAGCGGTGTCGTTTTGAATTATAAATCCACAGCGTTTATTTATATTCTAGACGTAACCGTTCATTCGTTAAACCTAATTGCTCTTAAAGAAGTGAGATCCAAGGAATAAATATCACAGACCCGTGAGGACAGTACTATGATAGTGAAGTAGCATACTTATTATACACAAATTATTGCGAATAAAAGAGAAACAAAACTATCAAACTGTTGTGAAATTAGAGAATTTGGGAGTAGAAGATAATAATAGAAGAAGGAATTGAGAGAGGAATCAAGGAAGCATATATGAAAAAAGAAGAGAGTTGTAGAAGAAGAAAGAAAGATGATATGAAGAATAAAGAGGAGCCCTCTTTCATTTCATTGTGTGTATCCCAATCCTTGTATATTGCCTCTATTTATAGGCTTACAACCATTAAAGTGTACACATAGAGTTACAAAGAAATGAAGACAAATATAATGGCATTAACCATATGAAACACTTCACAAACCATTGATGAGGAGGTAATGAGATGTATGACATTAAGCATGGGGAATAATAAGGGGTGGGAGGTTATGGAATTTGGTATTGAGAGGGAGAGAATCCTAAGAGGAATCCAAAGCACTTTATAGACATCCACACTTACATATAATTTCATAACACAAACCACACATACAAGATGTTTTTAAATTAAAGTGATGATGGATTCGGTTGTTTGAACACAATAAGGCATGCATTTAATTTCCCTGGTTCAAATCTGTCCCATCTTCCTTTTTATGTGGTCTTCGGTAGTGGATGGCACTTGTGGTGTTGCGGTTTGGAGGTGGAACCTTGGTAAAAATAGACATCAACGTCGGACCAATGAATATGGGCAGTGAAACGATGGTAAGGATGGTGATTGGCGAGCCAAGAATTACGTAGGTTGTTAAAGATTTGCAATGGAGCATGAGAGAGATCCAGAGAGCAACAATGGAGCCGAACATGGTCAAAATAGCAATTTGAAGCATGAAAGGAACATATCTCCAAAAGTGAAGAGATTGAGAACGAAAAGCAAGTATGGCCAAGAAGGAGATGGTGGAAGTGAGGGATAAGGAAAGGGCCACAAGTGATGAGTTGTTCTTTTTATCAAAATTCTCTCCTGCAATATTGCTTAAGGCCATCGACGCCACTAAGGTCGATGCCACAGAACATGTTTGTGACGTCTAATTCAACCACTGTCTCTCATTTGCCATATGTTCCTTGTAACTGTCCCTAAAGATTTCTTCTGCAGTTTTCCCATCATTGTTGTATTTCTCCCACAATACTGAAGGCACTGATCTTTTCACAAACTACATCACCATTTATATATATATATATATGTTATATATATATATATACACCCATTCCGGTCCTAAATATAAGTCATCGTTTATAGTGTAAAATAAATTACATTATAAAATGGGGTTTACATTTAGAACCAAAGGGAGTACCCAAGTTTATTTGTCCACTGGGTTGAATAAATCTTTGAATTAAAGTGACGAGTATTTTGTTGTTGATTAGACCTCATGTCCAAGCCCAAGAAATTTTTATAGCAAAAGGATACGCACCTGAAACCACTTGTATTCTTCTACCATGGTAGTTGTCTGCCAATTAAGGTTGACTCCAAGCTTAGCTGCCAAGTGTAATGCAGTGTTTCCATCATTATCCACTTGACTAAATACACTCTTGTCAAGCTCTCCATTTGCGCACAAAATCTGATACAATTTGGTTTGCCTCTTTTCTGCTGCTAATAAAACTATGTTCTTTCCCTCTTCATTCACAGTCTTAATAGCTGATGAAAAACGTTGTAGGATCTTTTCCACCATTTCTATCACACCATTCTTAGCAGCAATCATTTAAGGTGTGTCAACTATTTTTAACCCTGCCTCGTCCAAATCATAAAATTAGATTGTTGGTGCTGCAGAGAAAAGGAATGCTAACTAAAAACTCACTCTAACGAAAATTCTGCGATTACCTGAATTAATATTTCTAATTATTTAATTTTTTTAATATTTATTTTTTTAAAAAAAAAACAGAATGTGTTGGTGTAATTCACTCCATATTCCCTCCCCTCACCTTCGCTTTCCTTCCCCTCCCCTTCCTTAAAATCCCCCTTCCCTCCGTTGAGCCAAGCACACCCTAACTGATCCAACGATGAAAATCAAGAATGTGTAATTAACCTTCCTAAAATGTCAGGTTTTATATATTTATAGTAAATTAATGATGCTTTATGGACTAAAGCTTGTAGTTTTCTTAAATCTTTTTACCGCTATCCTCTTTATTTGAATTTGCTGACATATCTTCTTTGGAAGCATGCTGAAGAAGCTCTTCCACTATTTGCAGAGACCCTGTGTACTTTTCGTTCAAGTTTCGTATCCGATAGAGCCAAAATTCTAAGAATCAGAACCCTGAGTCAGTTGCAGCAAAATATTTTTGTAAAATAATATTTAAAAATAATATATAACTATGTAAAGCTTGAGGAACGAATGGGATTAGATACCCCAGTAGCCCCGCCCTAGCCATAAACGATGGATACTAAACGTTTTGTGTATTGGCCCATAATTAAAATAAAATAGGTTCACTTGAATTTTTGGATTCAGCCATTAAGTTTAACCAATTATTAGGATTTTATAAAAATTTAAATTTCAATAGTGCAATATATGATCGACTAGAATTTCTTTCATTCAGTAGCTTCGCCACATGAATATTCATAAGAATATAACATCGGCTCATGTAATACACTGAATACATTTAAAAGAAAAATATGTTATGCCATGAATCATTACTTATAATGGCATTATGATATTATAATGAAATGCGCTAAGAATAAGATGATGTTTATTGAGGAGATTATGGTAGAAAAGGTGCAAACATGCATAGAGAACTAAGAAAGCTGTTGGAAGAACCGATGAAAGGGAGACCAAACAATTTTGAGTCATATAAAATGGCATAGAGAAAGAGAACAGTTAATAATATTATTGATTGAGATTTTTTTGCTTACATTTTATCCAATAATTTAGTTGCAGATAGAATACAATGACATTATTTTATTCATGTAGCTGAATTCACTTATAGCTTGTTTTTGTGGTCATTGTTCCTTCTCATTGCAATTCTTGGTCCACCTAATATAATATAAGATCTGGTTAACTAATTTATAAATATTAATAAAGCTAAATAAATTACTAAATTTAGCATATGATACATGATCTCCATAAAATATTATTTATGCGTACCATTGAAGTATTTATAAGTTAATAAATCAAATAGATTAGTTTAGAGAAAAACGATGAATGCAAATGCTTTAAAGTAATTTATTTATTTTTTCTTAATATCCCAAAAATAAATAACTAAGTCTTGTATTGTGGACCTAAAGAAAGTAGTAAACTACATCCACATAAGTTTTTATATGCGTATCGAAAGATAGTCTACCTGCTATTACGAGGGGGGGTAGTGGTATGACAACCAAAATACACAGCAGCATCACAATTATATTAATGATCAACCGAGCCCAACTGGATGTGGTTTCAAGACGACCTGCAAACATAAGTCACGAAATTTATGAGTTGCTAAACATGTGCCAATTAACCATATACCACTTCACTAATTATTCATATCATGCACGAATTTATGAGTTGCTAAATATGCGATTCATGCATGATGAAACATGATGTAAAAGAACCTAAAAAATAAATGTTTTAATAAATGTGATGCAAAACTACAAAATATAATTTTTTTAATCAAAATTAATAAAGTATAACATAGTAGAAAGTTTGAAATTATATGCATTTTTTTTTATCAAAAGCACTTCTATTATCCTCCAAATAAATATCCAACACAAGGCAGTAGCAGAATAGTAACAACACTTAAATGAAAGTAAAAAGAGTCAACCAGAAGATAAGAAAAGAAACTCAGCCTTCACCCATTCTACGATCGGATGACAAAGCGCTGGCATTCGAATCAAAAACCACATGTGCATCAGAAGTCAGAATAGCTAGCAAGGAGAGTGATGGTTGTAACACCCACCCCAAGGGGCACACTCCCTTATAAGCCTCTGCTGCAAGAAGATCAGCTGCAACATTTCCTTGTCTAGGAGTAAAAGATAGAGAGAACCCAACCTGTGATGCTAGGAGATTTATTATGTCCTGAATAGTACTTCGACTCTTCCAATCGTATAGAGTAGGCTGTTTCAAACTCACACATCTATGCAACAATTGAGAGTTAGTTTCAAATATTATTTTATCATGGCCTAGGTCTGTAGCTAACATAAGTGCACGTTTCAAGGCTAGTGCTTCTGTCATAAAAGCTGAAATGGATTTTATCTTATCCATAAACCCCCATTTAAAATCTCCAAATTCGTCTCTGCATATGATTCCAATAGCTGCTTGCCCACCATTTGCTTTATAAGCACCATCACTGTTCATTTTTATAAAACCATTAGGGGGAGGATTCCAATGAATATCAAGACATATATTTTCATGCGCATAGGCTGAGGACACTACACATGAATTCCAATATTCATTATTTGATCTAACTGCTATTTCTATCACAGCAAGTGGATTCGGATCAATGTGGCTGAAAACCATACCATTTCTTTGTTTCCAAATGAGCCATAAGATCCAGCATACCTGGGCAAGATTTTTCATGTTGAGTCCATGCTTAGCATCAGTAATATCTAGCCACCAAGTTTTAAAACTTGAGACACAAAGGCCGTCTATCTTCACTCCAAGACTACATCCAAACCATACACAACGGGTCTAGGGACAGCGGAAAAAGAGATGTTCAATGGTTTCCTCCTCATCTTCACATATAGGACAGCATGGGCTAGCAGATCTCTTTCGCCTAAATAACGCTTCGTTAGTTGCTACAGCTTTACTTAGGACTCTCCAAATGAAGTGTTGAATGCGTGGGAGTATGTCAAGACCCCAAATAAATTTCCAATCTGTAGAATGAAGATTACAAGATGTGCTAGCTGTTAAGGTCTTATTCACAATGCATTCTTTCTTTTTTTTTTATAGCCCAATCTAACTTTATATTCTCCATCTTCAGCTCCCGTCCAGACCAGTTTGTCTTGCAAGCCTTAGAGGGTATAGGAATTTTAGTGATAGCTGAAACAATATCTCTCGGTAATAAGTCACGAATTGGATCAAGATTCCAAGCGCCATCAACAATGAGGTCACTAACTTTGCCATGTTGCATCATTAAGCTTTGGTTGCTAGGATCCCTTTTGGGGAAGCTGACATTTGGAACCCAGTTATCTCCCCAGATTCTGATAGAAGTACCAGTTCCCACATCCCAAAGCAGATCTTTCCTCAAGAATTCCAAGCCATCTATGATACTCGACCAACACCAAGAAGCTTTATATCCCTTTTTTACATCCACAAAATCCCCCATTGGAAAGTAAATACTCTTTAGAACTTGGACCCATAAATCATTTGGATTATGCAGCAGACGCCAAGCTGTTTTTGCCAGAAGGGAGTCATTCATATAGATAAAATCCTTAAAGCCCATTCCACCATTTGCCTTTGCCTCGGTGAGAGATTCCCATGATTTCCAGTAGGTGGTGCCAGCTTCCACTTTGTTACCCCACCAAAACTTTGCAATCAAACTATTAAGCTCCTTGCAGGTTTTAACTGGAAACTTGAAACAATTCATAGGGTAAATTGGGATGGCGTTGATGACTGATTTAATCATCACTTCACGACCTGCATAAGATAAGGTAGATTTACTCCATCCCTGGACCTTATGGCTCACTCGTTCTCTGATATAAGCAAGAGCCTGATGTTTAGTTTTACCCCAAATACTAGGTATTCCCAGATATTGTCCAGGATCAGTTGTAGATCGGATGCCAAGCAGCTACCCTACCTTAGCCTTAACTTCATATGGAGTATTTTCTGAGAAAAATATGCTAGATTTATCTAAATTAGCAGCTTGACCAGATGCAAGACAGTACATATTCAAGAGCTGTGCCAATTTCACACAATTCTCTTCACTAGCATTCATGAAGAAAAGGGCATCATCTGCAAAGAAAATATGAGAGAGTTCCGGACAAGAGTTACTGAGTTTAACCCCTTCAGCTCATTAGACAACAAACTCTTCTTAACCATACTGCTGAGAACCTCTGCTACTAGGATAAACAAATAGGGGGAGAGAGGATCTCCCTGTCTTAAGCCCCTACCAGGAATAAATGATTTGATCTTCTCCCCAGATATACAAAGATTCATGGTAACAGAATTCACACAGCGCATGATAAGATTAACCCGCCAGCACAAAAGCCAAATTTCAACAAAACTAGTTCCAGGAAATCCCATTATACCCTATCATATGCTTTGCTCATATCCATTTTTAAAGCAAATTCATATTTTTTTTCCAGATTTCTTTCTCCGTAAATAGTGGTACACCTCATGGGCGATAACAATATTATCATGAATGACTCGACCAGGAACAAAAGCACTTTGATTTTGAGAAATACATACATCCAGGAGTGGTCTCATACGGTTAGCAATTAGCTTAGAAATAATTTTATAAGAGAAATTACATAGCCCAATAGGTCTAAAATAGGAAACATGCTCTGGTTTATCCATTTTTGGGATGAGGGTAACATTTGTCTCATTAATCTCATGAAGAAACATATTTCCACCAAAGAAATCCATAACCATAGAGCAAATGTTGTCACCTATTTCAAGCCAGGCAGACTGATAGAATTTACCTGAGAAACCATCTGGACCAGGGGCTTTTGTACTTCCAAGACTGAAGGCAGCCAGTCGAATTTCCTCTCTAGTAACAGGGAGCATCAATTGATGGTTCATAGCATTGGTAATCCGCGGTTCAACAAAGTTCAAGACCCCCTCCATTTGCCTCTGGCCTGATGATAGGAATAAGTCCTGGAAAAAAAGTGAAACATTCGTAGAAATCTCATCCTTGTCTGTTAGCCAGCTACCAGACTCATTTCTTAATCGGAGGATGCAATTAAATTGTCTCCGCTTAATAGTAGAGAGATGGAAGAATCTGGAATTTCTGTCTCCTGCTTTTAGCCACTCAATTCTTGATCTTTGCCACCAATAATGTTCCTCCCTATCTAGAGCATTCTCAATGGAAGCAGTGATCTCTGCAACCTTACGGGTAGTAGTTGGGGTAATAGTAGCCTGTGTGTAAGTTGCCAACTCAGTCTTTAACTTGTCAATCAGCTTTTTATTATTAGTAAATTCCTTTTTGCTCCACCTGATTAATTCATCTCTGCAAGTGGCTAACCGAAGTAGAAAAGAATGCAGCGATGAGATATCATTTCCAGGAGATAGATGCCACCCTTTCCTGACCACATGCAGATAGTCTTGATGCGACGACCAAATATTTTCAAATCTGAAACTGCTAGGTCTCCTTTGGTCTCTATAACAACAGTTTATCAAAACTAGATGGTGGTTAGACCCCAAGGGATCAATATGAAATACCTGCAACTGTGGAAAATCCTCCCTGAGTTGAAAATTCCCAAAGGCACGATCAATTCTTTCCCTGATCATATTATGGTCTTCTCGGTTATTACACCATGTGTATTTGTATCCATTGAAACCCAGGTCCATTAAATCGCAATCAGCTACAAAATTTTGGAAGTTCATGATCTTCCTCAAAGCCCTGGGTTTACCTCCCCATTTTTCATCCTGCGAGAGCATGTCATTAAAATCTCCAAGGCAGAGCCAAGATTGATTCATACCTCTAGCAATCCTCTTAACTTCCAGCCAACACAGATTCCTTTCACTTTCTTTAGGTGGACCATAGATGAAAGTAATATATGAGGGAGTATAAAAAGCTGTAGTAGAGACTCTGGTGTGAATGATATTGGCTGAAGAGAATAGGATATTCACTACAACCTTATTAGACCACCAAAGAGCAAGTCCCCCACTTCTACCAATTGGGTCCACAATCCACTCTTCTTGAAATCCACATTTCCGTCTAGCCTTTCATACTATTTTCCTTCTTTGTTTTGTTTCCATTAAAAAAAACAATTTGGGGTTTATTCTTACCAACCTCCTCCCTTAAGTTGCGAACTGTCAAGGCTACCCTAATACCTTGACAGTTCCATGATACTATATTCATTGTGAACCGGTGGTTGGTCCCATCCAACCACCGGCTTTTTGAAAGGAGAGGGAGGAAATGCTGTCATTTTTGTTGCTGTTAAATACATACCAATCATCTGGAAAATCGATACCCACTTGCCTTGCAGATGAGCTTGACGGAGCTGGCTGCTCATTCCGTTTATTACACCTCAGGACCTGCTTCAACGTACGATAGCTCCGTTTGGGTTTTCTCCATTCCTTAGTCGGCATCTTCTCACAAGTCTCTCCATCCGGAATCTCATCCCAGGTCAGCCTTCGTCTTCTGATTCTTTCGGATGGGTCTTGAGCTTCCTCTCATGATCTCTTTAAACTAATTCCATTCAGCCCAATAATGACAGCTGATATGGGAGAAAGGCCCTTGAAAGGGACTATAGCTTTTGAGTTATCCTCCTCATCTGATGGGTACTCTACTCTGTATCCTTGATGGTCCATGCTACCAGATTCGATATCATTAACCAAGATGGGCTCTCTGCTAGATTGGGCTAGATCATTCCTGGGCCTATGACTCGAGATAGTTTGTCGCATCAACATTCCCATCCCATTATCCCTATCACCAATTAACTCCTGATTTGAGAGACTGGCTGAGGGTCCTACATTATTCTCGCCAATAAACAGCGGTTTTGATGCATTCATTTCCCCCATATCATTCCTTGATTCTCCTGGATCATTACAGTCGACAATTATGGGCTCATTATGATCAATTATTCTCTCCCCCAAACTGTCGCTGAACCGTTGAGGAATTTCCGTTGATTTGGAATTTCCATTTTTAGTGCTGTCAGTCGCCACAGTTCGGACCTTTTGTGCTCCGGCCGCCGGCCATTTCTTTTCCTGCGTTGTCGATTCAACCCAGCCATCCTTGCACACTATCAGAATTCCTTCAATGGTTTTCACATGCGAGGTGCTCAACCAATTACATACTCATTATCTTCCTCTTCAGATTCTTCCATTCCAGTATTTCCCTTGCATCCTCGAGATTCATGCTCGATACGACCACATCTATAGCAGTAATTTTGAAGTCGTTCATACCGAGTCGATACCCAAATAGGATCCTTATCTTCCCGAGGGACCCAAAATCCAGTCACCAATGGGTCTGTCAAATTAATAAGTGTCCTCACACGAATGAAGCTTCTAGTAAGCTTACCATCTATTTCAGGATTTTCAAACATCAGAGTCTCCCCTACGGCATTACCCAAGATGATGGCATTATCCCTATCAAAGGCTTCAAACGGGAGACCGTGAAACTGAACCCAAAAAGGAGAGAAGTTAAAATCAACTTCGTTCAACACCATATAATCCTCCCATATCTGCAAGCTCAACAGGTGGCCTTGAATTGACCATGGTCTACCCTTCAAGATCCGCAAACAATCTTCTTCTTTCTCGAACAGAAATAAGAAAATGTGGTTTTTTCGATCAAGCTCATGTATCTCCACTTCATTGTCCAGTTGCCAACCTTTCCTGATCATCAATAGAACTGTAGGTTTATTTAGATTCTTCACTGTCATAATTTTCCCCACCAGTGCACCTCCCTTCCTTTTTCCAATTTTTTTATTCAGGTTTAGAGCAATCTCCATAGATGATTTCTTCCTACCATCCTGCCTAACCTCCATCCCTCCAAACGACCTGGATCACGCACTTTTGGCGCGCACACACACTCAGCACTCAGAAAAATTAAGGAGAGTCGATCGTCGTTTGAGTGACGACAACAAGGAGCACTATTTGAATCTCACCAAACACTCACGACGGAGAGGGAAAGAGGGCTCTCACAGAGAGGAGAGGGAAAAACCTCAATACTTGCTTAGCATTAGAATCATTGTTTTTGTTGTATAATTTTTTGGCAAATATAAATGGTTAAATATTTGTTACGCTGAACAGATAAAAGTTTTATGTAACATATATTTTAATTTAAAGAGAGACCCATATACGTTTTTAAAAATAAAGAGAATATTTCAGTAATTCAGGCGAATTAGAAGATGGTTAGTGTAACTGTTTTCGGTAAAATTAAATACGGAGCTGTGTCCCTTATTAAATCATGCTTAATGTGTTTTACTCTTAATAAAAAAAATATTTCTGTGTCAAAAAAAGAAAAATATATTTAAAAAAACGAAAAAGATCATTCCTATCTCCATATATTGAAAATCATCATCCTCACCTATACCATACTCCAACAATGCAACCGCGATGGCCTCGAAGCATGGGTTTTGTTCTTGTTTCTCCAATTCTTCCTTCGTTGTGGCCTGCTTCTTCTTCTTAACTCTCAACAATGGCCCTACCCAGTTCCAAACAAACGAACCACATGCACATCGGCTGTACTGTCAGGTGTTTGTTTGAGCACAACCACATTTTAGCAAGTTAACTGCATCAAGGGAGCCTGATTCTAATATTATCCTTCCTTAGTATAAAATTCACTTTGTACATAGTTTTGAACTATAAAGTGGATTTTAATTAAGGACGTGAGGTAGTATATAATATATCCGTTTGGATTAGCAGAGTAGAAGCAACTTTTTAATGTGATTTACGGGTTGAAGTATATGGAGTTTTATCTCGATTTTCGTAAACTCGCTTTTCAAACACTCACACAAGCAAGTAGAATTGTTTAAGGAGCATACGGTAGCCATTTCCATAATCTCAGCGTGCAGCTCCTCATTATTAGTCACACTGCTAATAAACTCATAACATCAAATCTTATATTTTCACAATATCAAATTTTAATAATTAACTTTTCAACACAGTTATATGAGCTTGCATGCGTGTATGAATTCTGGAAAATGATATATATATATATATATAAACAACAAGTCTCAAAAGAAAATTATTAATCTAAAATAATTATTCGTCCGTTTTAATTAATTAATTGTTTACAAATTTAAATTATTTTATTTCAATAAATATTTTTTAGAATTATATTTAGTAGCGGTTAGGACCGTTACATCAGTGAAACCAAAATTGACACCAGAATTTTGAAAAGGTTGCTTGTTGGACAGTTGTTTTTAAATCCCTGCTGTGGTATCAAAAATTCAAATTTTGCGTCTTGTGAAAGTATGTTTTTTTTTCCGTCAAAGTTAGTAGTTGTTCTAAAGTCAAATTCTCTCTAACCACTCATAAATCGTTTGCTACATTGCTACAGTTCTCTTATTAATGGTCAAACCACTCATAAATAACACTTTTTTACAGTGAAAGACAACAAGTCATGATTGCAAGCATGGAATCACAAAAAGGCAATGTACTTACAGTAGTGAAGAAATCGAACAAAGAATGGTCGACCAGGAAGATCAGTACTCTCAAAAACTGAAGGGGTTGCTGCTAAGATATGGAGTGGAGACATACCATCCTTGTTGCACATGATCATCTGCTTGAGATTATCTTTATAAAGGTGAACTATCTCGATTGCAACATCTGCCAAATCAAAATAAACTCATATGCACTTGAATAAATAATACATTAAAACACATCAATATAAGAAAGAATAAAGAATTGTTTCTACTTACCAATATGCTCTTCTTCCAGTGAACAATGAAGTATTGTATCGTGGTTGTCCCTCTTTACCCGGTGATCCAAATCTTCTGCAGAAAGTCCCGGGTATCCCATATACTGATAATGAATCCAAAGGAAAGCTTTCCTATGGCCAAAAAGAGCCGCCATAAATAGGGGTGTCTCGCCGGCGCTATTGCGTTTAGAAGCTAGGGCGGGTTCCGCCATACTTATCTTCTTACACATTTCAACATTCCCTGAAGCAGCTAAATGCAAAGGTGTGTTACCTTTCTCATTCTGAGCTCCAAGGACAAGCTTCCTCTCATTGCCATTTTCATCTGCTGACTCCTCCTCCTCCTCATTAGATCTCAGTCCACCACAAACTAATTTCACCATGGATTCCACCACATGCTCTTTTCCACTAGACACTGCCATGTGTAATACAGTGTCCCCTGTCGTATAATGTAAGGACTATGGGCCACTTGCCTTCCTTGGCAGCACTTAGTAATGAGTTCTCCACATCTTCAATCCTAACTTTGTCTTCCGAAGCCATCTTCAATCCTAACTTTAATTAATTTTCATGTCATAATTGGACAATGGATGATCAAGCCTAAAAGACTTGTTGGCTTTTAACTGCCTTATCCCTGACTTACAACACGAGCTAGTCTAGTCATCTTCATGTTTGCACTTGTGCACACAGATTATTGAGTAGGTAAACTACTAAAGTCAACTCAACTTTCTTCCAAATAAATGAATAGGCTATAGTATGGTTTTGATTACGTCAAATTTAAACGTACATACGTAGCCTTTAATAACATTTACAGTATTATTTGATAAAAAATGCCAACTCAACAAATTTAAATGTGACACTATAATTAAATGATTATAAAATTATTTAAATTTTATTTTTTTAAATGTAATCTTCTTTATATTTTAAAATTTAAGCATGCTTTCTCAATACTTAATTCCGCATTTAGCATTTACATCTGTTGAATTAACATTTCCTATTTAATGAAACTGACAATAATAAGAGGCTAAAGTATATTTTTAGTCCTTTATGTTTGCATTAGGTTTCACTTTAGTCCTTTAAGTTTAAAAGGTGCACTTTTAGTCCTTCAAACTTAACGTCGTTAGTCTCTCCTAACGGAAATTGCTGACTCATCAAACTTAACGTTGTTATGTTAGATACTTTTTTATTTTACACAATGTAAAATATCAAATTTATTATATTATTAAATTATAATTAAAATGTAAGTATCTTTGTCAACGTTTTATTGCACAGTTATCGATTAAATTTGATGAGTCATCATTTTCCGTTAAGAGAAACTAACGGTGTTAAGTTTGAGGGACTGAAAGTGTACTTTTTAAACTTAAACTTAAAGGACTAAAATGAAACCTGACGCAAACATAAAGGACTAAAAGTATACTTTAGCCATAATAAGAAAACTTAAGGAATGAAAATAAAACTTAATGTAAACTTAAATAATTAAATATATACTTTAGCCTAGATGATATTTTTCATTTTTATTTTTGTCCAACTCTAAATTATATTTATCCAAACAATAACTTGCACAAGTAAATTAGGAACTACAAATATCTTAATTCTTTCCCTTGAGTACGAGTCGAATTTCGTGAATTCTACTCAAACTCGTAACGAAAGATACAAAAATTATTTTCAGGTACATTTCAAATTTATTGATATACTTTCCAAAATAATATAAACGCTTCAAATTTTATAATTCTCCACGGTAAAGTTTGACTAATTTTATAATTCTCTAATTTATCAACAATGGTAGAAACTTGATTCTTTAAAAGAAAGTTTTTAGTTTCAATTTTCTGTCTAATAATTGTTTAATAATTCCTAGATCTTATGATAGTTTTTCTAATTATGAGAACAATTTTTATTGTTTAATATAATTTATTTTGGAGATTATTGTGATTGAATTATTGTTGACATTTGATATTGGATTGATTAAGACTTTAATTTCAATTATAATTTTATGATATTACATTTATATTGATTTTAGAGTTAACATTTTATGATTTTTTAAGGTGGCTTGGAATCTTAGATCATATATATTATCTCTTGCTAGCTTTAATTCTATTATTTTGAATTTAAGAGATACAATTAATCATTAGTTTTTATTATTCCTTAATTCCATTTTGTTATTCTGGCAGCAATTAGTAATTTGGAATTTTGAAAAATATTTTGTGACAATTCGAGATGGCTCGGTTGTTGGATTAAAACTTAATTATAATTCTTAATTCATTGTTTTAACTTCCGTATCTATTGAAGCGATAATTGTCAGCGTTGTTAGGTTGGATGATTTATCTCTATTATTGTTATTCGTGTGTTTCATTTTCAATTTTTAACAAAATTCATTTCAATTATTTTTTATTTAAAAAATCAAAAAGAAGTATTTTAATTCAGTTTAATTCATAGTATTTACTTAGAAATTTTTCAAATTAATTTTCAGTTTAGGTTACTCCCATTCAATTACTAGGAATTCATTTCTCTATTTTTCGACTACTCCTCAAAGTGAACATGACCTGAATTGGTGTTATATTACATTAATTCGGTTACATTTTTTTGACGCGAACCTAAGGTGACTATCAATCAGTTCGTTAAACATAGAAAGGTTACTTTTCAATTTAAAAAATTATAATAAATTCTATTTTTAATTTTGGTTCCTTGTTTTTTTGGTCACTGTGCTTTCTTTATTAATGGTTAATCATCATTTTATTATACGCACAAACGGTGTGCATAATATTAAATGTAAGGAAAAATTAAACATTTAATTTGGTGCCCATAGTTTAATTTATCCAATATTAGAATTAGCGGCTATACTATGAATTTAGTTTTCTAATAATATTCTCATGAGTTAATGTAAACCACATGCTATATCAAATATAAAAATGTGAAAGAACACTTTGGTTTTGAGGCTATACTGTATAGTGTAAATATTTTTGCCTCTCCTATTAAATGGCCTTCTTGAAATTCAAAATTCTCCTATTTACAAAGTGATACCACTTGCCACGTCAACTATACATATATATATATGTTTGAACTATCCCAATGAATTTTTTTTTTTGGAGATTTACTATGTGGTCCCAAATAAGGGACAAATTTATCAAAAAGTCCCAAAGTTAAAAATATTTATCCACAGGTCCCAAGGCACCACTGGAGAATTAATTTGTAAATTGAAAAGACAATTATGCCCTTATTTGTCTTGACATTACCACCTTTGCTAATAAAACAACGAGCGAGCCTCGGTTTTGTGCTCTGCGTTCACCATCTGCGCTGCGCTTCTGCTCCTCTTGGAGTTGCAACGTCTATTATTGTGCTTGCCTTAGCTATTATCCTCTGGATCTTCACTCTCCAGGTTTTTCCATCTTCTCCTTGGTGCCTCGATTCTTTCTGTTTCTTCTCCTCCTCCTCCTCCTCCTCCTTTTCCTTTCTTAATACATATTTTTCTTCAAATATACTTTTAAAATCTTCTTCATTTGTTTACTTTTAACAAATTTCTGCTTCAAATCTGCTCCAACTTGTTCTTCCACCTAGTTTCTATGCGTTTTTGCCCTAAATGGTGGAGAACTTGTGCTGTACGATTGTGCCCTATATAGCTGGTTTGAGGAAAGGTTTCATGTGGGTTTAATTATTTTATGTTAATTTATTGTTCTCAACTTTGATGGGGAAGCTAGTAACATGCAATGTGTAGTATATGGTAATGGTTAAAAGGCATCTGGATAGGTTTTAAATGGTGTGGTATGAAGTAGGATGTTGTGTGCTCTGTTTTTGTGTTATGTGTGGTGTGTGTGTCTGGAAAAAATGGTGATGTAATGAAGATGGAGGTGAAAATGGAGGTGTATGAAGAGCTGGGGCGAAATGGTAAAATGTAGCAGATGATGTTGTCAATAGAGGCCGCAGCAATTGTCAATATGGCTGCCTAGGTTGTCAATGACAACTATATGACTACTGGGTTGGTTGTATTGTAGATTGATAGTTGGTCAGTTTTAGTAGATGTTGAGGCTGAGTGTGTGGGTATTAATGTGATTATCTCTTATATTTCTTTATAGTTATGGTGCTTGAAGGGTGACCTAGTGAAATGCAAAGTATAAAGTGTAGATATTGTTGAGAAGTGTTTGGGAATGGTAGCATGTGTGCTCTGTTTTTGTGTTGTTCATGCTCTGTTTCTGATTAAGAATGATGATGGAATGGAAATAAAGTGAAGATGCAGAGTGGTGAGAAGGGCTGGTGCCGAATGTGAGAAGGAGTTGTTAATGCAGGCAGTGACGGTTATTAATATAGCTGGAAGATGAGGATTATTCTGGAATAGATTTAAAGCAAAATTAACTAAGTCATTGAATTGAATTCAAATGATAATAAATAATAACTTTAATTTATCAAATAACAACAATTAAGATTTGTCAGTGACAGCTGTATGTAAATCGGACTAGATGAAACAGAAAGATTGTGAAGAAGAAAGAGAAGAAGATTAGTCCAAAGATGAAAAGAGGAGGAATTTACGAACGAAGAAAATGACACAGAACCAGAGCCTTACCTTAAAAAAAATATCAGAATGAGATCGTGACTACACCAACCAAATTTTGAAGAACTAGAGATGAGTAGAAAGATCAAAAATTAGGGGGAGAAGAAAGAAAAAGAAAGTGACAATTATATAGAAAACGAATAAGTATTTCGATCATCTTCCCCATGAACTCCATGTAAAATAATATCTAATATTATACAACAGGAACAGGGCAAAACGCAAAACATTTGACTACTTCATTCTTGCATGCTACAACTTTTGTCTTCTTCCCAAGTTTTTAAAATTTGGGCAATAGTTTTAAAAGCTTTTGGTCAACGCTCTCTCCTCGACGCCATAGCTACCATTTCTATTTTTTTTAATATTAATTAGACATGGGAAGATGATTGTTCATTTTAGAAATCATTATAAATTTTTAAGTTTAGTTCTTTGTTTTCTTGTTCAACGTTCTTTCCTTATTTAATGGTCAGTAGTCATTTTATTACACATACAAATGTTGTATTATATTGAATATAGGGGAAAATTAAACATTTAACTTGGTTCTATTGGTTATGATCATAATATTTTTTAAAAAAATGAATTAATCTTTAAATTTTATAAATTATCTTATATAAAGAACATCTCACCCTCCAATTTATTGAGGGAAAATAATATATAGGTTCTTAGAAAGAAATTAAAAATTAATATTTTCAGGTCCAAAAAGATCTTCAAATCATTGTTAAGTCCAAAGGGACCAGTGTGAGATTTATTGAAATTATGAAAATTTATTAGAGTAAACTCGCCTTTTTATAACGGCACTCTCGCCCCCAGGTCCCTCAAAACTTGACAATAGTTTGAAAATTTTATGAGATCTGACAGTATTAATTTCTTTCACGTAATTTTCCTTTTTTATAAATAAAAATGAAGGGATTATTAGATTTAAACTACTAAGATCTCAAAATATTACTTCATGTATGGGCAGTCTGATAAGTCTTCTCTTGGGGCTTCCAAATAAAAATTAAGTTAAATGCAATATATGATAACTAACCTAAGTTGATATCTACGTGGAGTCTATATTTAATTATTAAGTGATCTAGTGTAAATAATAAATTAACCAAGAATTATCAAATGCATTTTTTACTATCTAATTAAAGTAAATGAATGTACTTAAATTCTATAAAATGGATGTCTTAGGTGATTGAATCTACTAACCTTCCTTATACAATTTTAATAGTAAGTTCTTCTTTTAACTAAACACAAGGACTACCAAGAAACCTTACTAATCAATACTCCTAACTTCATAATCTAATCTAAACCTAGATTCAATTAATCAATTAAGAATATCTTAGTACTATGTTTATGTTAGATTTATAAAAGATCCTCTTTACCTCCAATTAATTCATAGAAACCTAGCAAATCAATTGACTTCAAGAGAATAAAGGAAAGCAATTGAATAACAAGAGTGTTATAGTCCAATCACAATCAAAAGTACCAATCTAACACAAGTATAACAATCTATATTATATCAACCAATCATAATCCTTTTCATACCTATAAATCATAACCTCTAGTAACCTAGAATTATAATCTACATATATAAAGATTAGGAAGTGGAATTAAAATTCAAAGAACTCCCCTAGTTGCTTAAGGGCTCCTGTTAGTATCATCATCGCTGGACAACAAATCTAGCTACTCATGGTTGATGAACCAACTACCCTGAATAGTTGAACTTCCATGGCCATGGATGCTGTGAGAACGGAGGATGATTTGCCAAAGAAAAGTGGGCTACGCGAACGAAGGAAGCTGAAGTAGTGTGCAAATCGTCTGGAACGAATGCGAATGGAATCTGGTTTCACGTGAAAATGGCCTGGAATGGAATGGAATGGAATAATGGAGAGAGAATGCTGGTGGCTGGAAGGGTATGAATGAATGGAGGAGGCGAGTTTTTTGGGATGGATGGAAAATGGATGATAAGTGGCGGCTCTGTCAATCTGTGAGGTCTGGATGGATAAAAACGCATAGTGAAGGCATGGGTTGGTAAAGGACAAAGGATGTCATGGATTAATATAAAAGAGAAAGATGGATTGCGAGAGTGAAGGAATTAAATGGAAAAGGAAAACAATTATCCTCTATGTCTCTTGAAGATTCATTCCAATCCGTTGGCCTCATTTGATTTGTCTCTAACTGTTTCTATTTCAATTTTGTTCCTTCAACCAACTTGGTTTCAGCTAGTTCCTTGAGCATTTGATTCCAAAATATTCTGTACATAAATCCAAATGTGATATAATATCAAGTGATTAAAATAATAAGCATTGAGGGAATTTAAGGAACGATAGAAAAATCTCAAATTAGGAATTAATTCATATAATCATTCACTAACAAAATTAACCTCTAATTAACACATTTAAACCTAAATAAGGTATCAAATGATAAATATTAGGTACACTTATTACATATAAAATAGTGATACATCACAGTGGAAAAAGTGTATTGGGCCTATTTACTATAGCATTGGCAACCTTGCATAGTCAAATTATGACTGGAGCTTGAAAATTGGGTTTTTTTAACTGTAACAAAAGATTAAACAATTAATGAAATTAAACAACTTGTTTTTGACTTCAGAGAGCTTATGCAAATACTATGTGAATCCTAAACTAGCATATTTATTTATTAAGAGCATCTATGAGAGGAGGTTGATATGAATGCTATGAAATACAAGGGGATAAATAATCCTAAATCTCATTTTATCCTTTAAGTCCATGAATCGCTTGTTTTTATTTTTTTATTTTTAAATTATAGTTTCTCTTTACTCTAAATATTTAGCAACTCAGATTAGGTGAAAGTGTTATAATCATTGATCGATTGGGTTTTGGAACTAAATCCTATTGGGAACAATACTGTACTTTCACCTAACCTGAGTAGCCAAATTTAGGTCAAAGTGTTATACTAGAGTAGGGAATAGCTTTACACATTGATAAAATTATATTCTCTTATTTAAATTACTTTCATAAAAACGATAGTAGTTGTTGTGGTATGATGATAAAATAATTAAATTTTTTGTTAAACATTTATCAGGAAAATTAGCCTTTTAATTCCTCAAGTTTTAACCCAACTGTGATTTATTACTTAAACTTTGATTCGGTGTAACTCAGTCTCAATGATTTTAAATCTGTTGTAACTCAATTCTTAAACTTTGACTCACTATAATTCAGTCCTTATAGTTTTAACGATTTTATAATTTAGTTCATATATTTTAGAAAATAAATCATAAGAAAAGGTTGAGGACTAAATATGATAACAAAAATTAAATATTTGTTTAAGGAAAATTACATTTCAGTCCATGAACACCAACTTCACTAGCCAAGAGAAAGAGACATTTTTGTTATTTTAATATGACTATAGTGTTATAAAAGTAAGAGCTATCGGGATAAAGGATAAGAGAAGAGAAGAGAAGATAGGAGAGCAATGGCATTCAGATTTCTCTATTTCATTCAACAAGTACAAGGCCCTATTTATAGGCTCTGAGAATGACATCCAAGAGTCATAACAATTAATAGTACAATTAATACAGATATTAATTGTAACTCTTCGTACATTGAATAACTACTCGTATCTCTGTAACCATTTATGAACAGTATTTATGATGAGGAATGTGAAGAGTCAATGGTCATCCACTTATTCAATAATATTTATAACA
>JANTPZ010097849.1:0-17863 GCA_025593235.1 Vachellia pachyceras
TTTTCAAGAGATTAGTGGAAGAAACCCCAACAGGCAAATAAGATCGTCAATGAAATTTTACAGATTAAAATGGAAACAATTTATCGAAATTCATAAAATGTTTAACAAATCAGCGAAGCAGCGGTTTCGAATGAGAAAAAAATTGACGAGAAGAAATATTTTCTTTGCCTTGTGAACTTGAATGAAGAATGCGTCAATGAAATTTTACAGATTAAAATGGAAACAATTTATCGAAATTCATAAAATGTTTAACAAATCAGCGAAGCAGCGGTTTCGAATGAGAAAAAAATTGACGAGAAGAAATATTTTCTTTACCTTGTGAACTTGAATGAAGAATGCGGATGCTTTCTTCGAAATAGAGAGACACAGGGAAGGAAGGAGGCGAACTTGAAGCAGAGAGAGAGAGTTGGAAAGTAGGTGTATGAGATGAAGAAATCGGCCAAGCTCGTTTTGGTTTGCTGCAGAAGACTGAAGACGATTCGCGATGAGCTGAGGGTTTTGGTTTGCCGCAGCAGAAATGAGATTTGCTGTTGTGGCCAGGTCCCAAAGCGGCGCCATTTTGGGTCCTGGCCCAAAAAAAAATTCAACCCGCCCAACCCGCCCAGTCGAGCGGGTTGGGCGGGTTCAAGCCAACCCGGCCGGGTTGACTCGGTCAACGTCGAGTCAACCCGTTGATCGGGTTGACTAGGGTTCGGACCGGCCAATCCGCCGGTTCAGCGGTTGACCGGTCGGACCGGCCGGTCCAAACCGGTTTTTTGTACAATGATACTTAAAGATCTTTCCAATGATACGTCATTTGTCAAATTTGGAGCTGAAATGAGGAAGTTACAGCATTTTCAAGTTTGACCTTTCTAAACTGTTTATAAAGAGTAGACTAATTTAAATGTGTCTTATATTCATTCGAATGAGACTTTTTAAACCGTTTTTCTCCCAACGATGTAGAAAGTGGACTTTATACACCTTTGGAGGTGACTTTCTAAACCGTTGGTCTAAAAAACGGTTTAGAAAGTCTATCATTCGAATGAAATTAAAGCTCATTCGAACGAGTTTACTCTTTATAAACGGTTTAGAAAGCTTAAATTTCAAAATGATGTAACCTCCTCAATTCAGCTCCAAAATTGACAAATGACCTATCATTGAAAATCTCTTTGAGTCTAGTTTCAAATTGCACAAGTTTCACAGCCATTGGATTAGTATTTTGAGAGATATGATAAAAAAACCAAACATGTATCAGGAATACGTTTATTCCAGATATATCTTCAGTTTTTTGATCATATCTCTCAACTCAGATATTTAATTGACTTGAAACTTGTCTCATTCGAAATTAAACTCAAAGGGTTTTCCATAGATAGGTCATTTGTTAAATTTGGAGTTCAAACGAAGGAGTTACAGCGTTTTAAAATTTAGACTTAAAACAGTTTAATAGCGCACTTTCTAAACCGTAGCTAGAAGATGAGGTTTAGAAAGTATACTTTCTAAACCGCAGCTTCATTGGGAAAAACGGTTTAGAAAGTCCAGCTTCATTCGAATGAGTTTCAGTTTCATTCGATTGAGTTTTAAGTTAATGAAAATAAATGGTTCAAAAGGTCTAAATTCAAAACGCTGTAACTCCTTCATTTGAAGTCCAAATTTGACAAATGACCTATGGTTGGAAGCCCTTTGAGTCTACTTTCGAATGAGACAAGTTTCAAGTCAATTGGACATATGGGTCGAGAGATATGATAAAAAAATTGAAGTTATATCTGGAATAAACGTATTCCTAACACATGTTTGGTTTTTTATCATATCTCTCAAAATACTAATCCAATCGCTGTGAAACTTGTGCCATTTGAAACTAGACTCAAAGAGCTTTCTAATGATAGGTCATTCATCAATTTTGGAGCTGAATTGAGGAAGTTACATCATTTTGAAGTTTAAGCTTATTTTAAGATTGGGAAAATGACGATAAAGTACCTCGAAAATGGTGAATCCCAAAAAGCTGATTTGAAATTTTAAATCCTTGTCAGCTGATAGTTCTTAATGCGACTTTATTGAAGTTTAAAGTAAATGACTTGAATGACCCTGTAACCATTCACGCAGCATTATATGAAAACAGTGAAGCTCTTTGAGTATAGGTCATTTGTCAAATTTGGACTTCAAATGAAGGAGTTACAACGTTTTGAATTTAGACATTCTGAACCGTTTATTTTCATTAACTTAAAACTCATTTGAATGAAGCTGAAACTCATTCGAATGAAGCTGGACTTTTTAAACCGTTTTTTCCAATGAACGGTTTAGAAATACCGCAGTTTGAAGCTGCAGTTTGGAAAGTGCACTTTTAAACTGTTTTAAGTCTAAACTTCAAAATGATGTAACTCCTTCGTTTGAACTTCAAATTTAACAAATGACCTATCTATAGAAAGCCCTTTGAGTCTACTTTCAGATGAGATAGGTTTCACAATTATAGGATCTGTTTTTTGAGAGATATAAACAAAAAACCGAACATATATCTGGAATACGTTTATTCCTTATCTATGTTCGGTTTTTTGATAATATATCTCAAAAAACGTATCCAATTGATTTGAAATCTATCTCATTCGAAAGTAGGCTCAAAGGGCTTTCCAACCATAGGTCATTTGTTAAATTTGGACTTCAAATGAAGGAGTTACAGCATTTTGAATTTAGACTTTCTAAACCGTTTATTTTTCATCTACGTAAAACTCATTTGAACGAACTTAAACTTATTTGAATGAAACTCAACTTTCTAAACATTTTTCTCTTTGAACGGTTTATAAAGGCCACTTTCTAAACCGTACCCTTTTTTGTGCGGTTTAGAAAGTGTACTTCATTCATATAATGCTGCGTGAATGGTTACAAGGTCATTCAAGTCATTTCCTTTAAACTTCAGTAAAGACGCGTTAGGAACTATCAGCTGACATGGATTTAAAATTTCAAATCACCTTTTTAGAATTCACCATTTTCGAGGTACTTTATCCGTCATTTTCCTTTTAAGATTTAGGAAACTAGCAACAAAATAGTGAGCTTGTTTACAATTGAATTAGATGCCCTTTTTCTTTGCAAGTATTCTCGAAAGTTCAGTGACTAAGATTGATGCTAAAAATATTTTCGCAAATTTTATTATGTATATTTTGAATTTTGTTATTGATTTGTCATTAATAAATTCTTTTCGAAACATGTTTTATTCATGTAAATTGAAACTATATAAGATATTTTGTGTATTTCATGAAGTTTAAATTTAGTCATATTTATTCATTATATATGTTCTTTCTTTTTTGTCGAAATTACACAAACTTTAGAACATAACATTGAATCTATTAGTTTACGTTTTATCAATTTTTGGCGAATGATATTCTGAGGAACCCATTAATTTGACCGTCCAAGTATTAAATTAATTATAAATTTTTTTATTTACTTCAATTCATTCCCGTGAACTATCCCAGCCAAAAATAATAAATAAATTAGTAATCAATTCGTACTAGATATTTGACAAATATGTTTGTTTGGAACAACGTTTCCTAAAGTCAAACGCATGTTTAACAGTGTTTTCCAGTAAAACGAGATAATTTCCTCCATATATTTACTTCGATTTACGTAAAAGTACTTCTCTACCGTGTTCCCAAACGAGCTCATTATCTTCCTCTTAACTCTGAAACAAATGTTCAAAACCAAAGGGAGAGACAAAAGGGGTCAAATTAGGCACATTTTATCTGCGTAGTATGGAACGAATTGCATTGGTTACTGGCCTACGAATAGCATTATTGATTTTATATCGCAAGTGAGAGTGGAGAGTGCAAAATCTGCTCCAACTATACACTTCATGAGTGACCAAGTATGATAGAGTGCAGGTGGGAAATAATGAAGAAGTATTTAAATTGCATTTGTATTTGCTTCATTTGGGATCCGCAGACATAAATAGTTATAAATAATTATGATCACCAGTCGAACACTAAATCCCCCTATGGTAATCTATATATCTGCTTTGTACAACAATTCTTAAAGAGAGCGAGAGGATTCATTCAAGGCAAGTATCTGGACTTGGATTAGCTGGTCATCCAGCTTTAACTGAAAGAGGAGAGCCCCATGGAGAGTTGTTATCAGTTGTGAGCTTGGGGTTTAGAAACACAACTATTACTGTTATGTCATCATGGAAGTGCCTCCTCACACCTGCTTCTATCTTTTCCAGGTCTGCAAGTCTCATCTCTCTCTTCCTTGCTGCTTCTCTCATGGCTGCTTTCACCAGCCTCCTCGCTATTCCCTGTTCCATCAGATCAATAACACATCTCTCATTATTCATACCAAACACACACAAGCTCTGAAATAAGTAATAAACATATATGAACCTGTCAGGTAAGTACATTCAGAAGTCTTACATTACGTGGGTTGTTGCTGACTATGTTAACAGCTTCTTGGTTGCTAAGGTGTTCCCACAAGCCATCTGAAGCAAATATGAGAAACTGATCGTCTGGATGGAGTTTCTGAGTTGATATTGATGGCTCACAGCTGAGAATTGGCTTGAAGAAGGGTTCGGCCAATCTAAACCTCAATGGTAGAGGCTCTCTGTTAAATTCTGCCTTTTTCAGATATGCATCTCCTATGGATCTCGAAACCTGCAAAAAAAAACGTATATGGGTTTGAGTGCTGTTTGGTCCATGTCATCCAAAAGGCTTATATTGTTTTCTAACGAAACCTAGGTCAAATTGTCTATATTCATTAGACCAAGTTCATTTACAAATGCACATACCCAATTTAACAACTATGATAAGATAACAAATGTGATTAGAGAATTGACGCAAGTTTTGGGAATTGTTTCCTGGGTATACCTGAATGAGGCCTTTGACGCGCCAAACTTGGTGTTTCAGGACCACAATCTGTGAATCAAATGGGTGCTTTGATCGAACTTCATCTCTTACTGTGTCTATGTTGACATTGTGTTCTGCAGATAGCTGAATAGCTGCTACTTCTTTCATTGCCTTCTCCATTCTTCCTAAAACCACTCTGGAGTCTCCAGAATTTGCAATATATAACATGCCATTACAGATTATTCCCACCAAACAACACGTCCCTGTGGATGCAATCTCAGGCTTGCTCATCCACATTCTCTTCACCATAGACAGAAATCCTTCATCTGTTGCGCTATATGCCCTCTTTATAACACTCTCTGACATGCCTCCTTCTTCACCGGCAAGTCCTGCATCAAACAGCAAAGTAATTACGCTGCTGATTAGAAACATAGAAAATCAGAAGAGGTCTAATGATGAAGATGAGAGCCATACTCTTGAGATTAGGAAAGAGATTGTCGGTGACGAACTGAGATGCCTCGTATCCACCATGACCATCGTAGACACCTATGAAGGTGCCTTGAGGACCCATATTGTCATTACTGGAATTGAAGGGTCCAGATTCGAGCTGACTTTGATCCTCCAATGAACTATTGGCCTGAACTACGGCCATTGAGAAATCCCCATACATATGATTGCCTAAATCCTTATGCCATAACAATCCATCGACCTTCCCACTCCCTTCTCCTCCATCTTCACCTTCCACAGATGGTTTCCAGCATGACTTAACCATTTCTTTTAGGCAAATTCGTCAATCTAAGAAAACTTCGTGTTCTTTCCTTTGCATTTATCAGCCAAAAGACACGTAAGTAATATATGGGTATGGACTGAACTAACTGTGATTCGCTTAGTTAGCACGTAAATACAGAGAATATCGACATGGAGTGGTGATACTCTGTTTCATGTACCTTGAATCTGAGCTAAATGGGTTTAGTTGGCAACAGGGTGTGGGATATTTGGCGAACAGAGCTAGCTGTGAGAGAACACCAAGATTGAATATGGCAGGGATAATCGAAGATCTGAGAGACGAAAGGGAACAATGGATAAGAGAAGTGCGTGGAGGTTGTTGGCAGATGATATTGGTTTTCAGAGAAGTGTCAGAAAGAGAGATCCAAGATGAAGAAATGGAGGGAGATTTGAACTACAGAGTCTGACATTGTTATTCTTGTCCATTCATTTGTCTCCCTTATGAATGATTTCGATACTCGTTTAGCCAAGTGGGCTTCTGCGAGTCTTCCATTTCTTGGTTGAGATTTCCAGTTCCATCACCTTTTAAAGTAGTCATCCTCTGTTTTAGGGAACTCTTTTTCCGAGCTTACATCATATTTTTCTTGGTTTATCTTTCGTGATCATTCGTAACTTTTTACTACGTTCACAGTTTTTTTGACATGGCAGGTCTTCACACACTGTTATCGTCGCAACATGTGCTATTCAAGTTCTATTAAGATTTCTCCTCCTATCAGCTTTAATTATTGAGAAGAACTTTCAATGCAGGTTTGATTCTCGTAGAGATAATAAATTCTATTATATGTAAATATCTAAATTAAAAAAGCATTGAAGTAAATCATGAAACATGCAATGTAACTGTATGACCGGCTTATTTTCCTTCAAAATTATTTCACTTTCTTGATTCATAGCCATCGAACAACAAATGTAGGGCCTGATACATTTAAAAGTCAAAAAGGCATCAGTCACGTTTTTGTTTTCACTTTTATACCTAACAAACAAAATTAACAAGAAGATGAAAACCAGAAGAGTGGTAAATTTAGAAACGCCATGGCTATTTCCCTGTGAATAGTTTGTGTGTTGTGGCAGGTGGAGCTTTCTGATGGCGAAGGGTCACGAGGGAGAGAAAAGAAAATTTGAGGCTACGCAAGAGACACAAAAACATGTGGTACACGTATTCACACAACTTCTCGGAACTTGCAATAATTCGTAGGTTCTGTAATGTTAAGACACCAACGACACGGTTTTTTTCTGATTCCTTTTCGAACGTTGCAAACTTAGTTTTCTTCCTCTCGTTGATTTGTGAATTATGTTGCCGTTTTTGTAGCATTTGTTTAGGGAATTGTTCGGCTCACTTGTCTTGCCCTGAGGCGACCCCCGAATTCAACTCCACCTCACTTCAACACACACGTACCGAATTTCAACTACAATCCCATCAACTTAAAGCTGCTCTGTGTTGTTGTGTTGCAGATTCAGTTTCATCACCCTCTTTCCTCTCCCGACAACCAAAAAAAATATATGGAATAGCTTTCATAAACAGAGAAGATTATGAGGAGAATTATGATGCCTCTTGTTTCAGATGCTCCAATCAGAGCAACTTAATTAGGTGTTTGTTAATCATAAATACTTACGCTTGCTTGTGAGACTAAGGAGCTTTGGATCAATCATGTAAAATTTAAGACCCAATGTTGTAGTGTCCGTTGACTCGTTAAAAAATCCATTAATCCAGACAAAAGCGGCGGTTCTTTTTTTCTTCCCTACCTCTTTATTCTTTTTTTGGCTTTACTGTTTGAGAGAGAAACATTATTGTGCGGGCCTGAATGCGTAAAACAGAGAACCATCTAGTTGGACCCTTTGCTTGTCAACTTCCCAATCTAAAGATGGACTCGCTCACCTAATATTTTTTTCATTTAGAGAAATAAACACTGACCGCCTGAAATTAATTAAATCTGTGACCTTCTGTTTATGTAAAAAAAAGTATGTTCTTAGAGTTCAAAGTCGTTGACTTTGATCTTTTGGTTTCAACGATAAAAAGGAACAGGGTACTCTGTTTTTTACTGCCATAAACAAGAGAGATCCATATCTATTAGTCTAGAAATTATAGTGAAGGATGATTGTCCATTACTTTGATAAGAAACCCAGGTGATATAGCAGATTAGTCGAGGCACAGAAAAATAAATTTGCACTTGTGAGATAACAAGATACAAATTAAACTTGCCATGAAACTAGAAAAAATAAAATCATGTGGCCAAGTTATAAGCAGCCAAGTGTAACGGTGGCAGAAGTCACAGGAATCAAGGGACCTCATTCCACAACTCAAACCATTTTTACTGTCAAAAAAAATGCCAAAAGAGTATTCTGACCCCCCATAGCTCAAACCTCAGCCTGACAGCAAATCCCAACATCACATGGTTTATGTGACAAAGTGACACACCCAAAGAAGGGGAAAAAACAAACAACTTTACCATCTGGCTAAGGCTGCTCGTTTTATTATCTTTACTTTATTCTTCCTCCTATTTCAGGGCTAACTAATCTCATTTCCCATAATACACCACACATGACTCGAAAAATAGCTTAGCATATTTACTATAATAAGATGTCAGTGTGATAACCTTAGTCCTTAGGTAGGGCCAACTTGAATCATATGCCTTGTTCCCATTGAGCATAGAAGCTTTTCCCTCGCGTGCCTCAAAGCATCTAGAGCTTTAGCCACACTTTCATGAACTGGCTTTACTTTTCCTGTCTCTGTATTTGCTATTGGAAAATTCACTGGAACCAATGCCAGAGAGTTGTCGATGCAATCTCTGTCACCATCCTCCTCGTACTCTGTCCCTGGGGATTTTGAGCTTAATCCAGACGGCCTAATGACAAAAATCCCGATTTCAAAATTTGAAACCTAGCTTCACAGACAAAAACCATTCAGAATAAGTAATTGTCCTCCCCAGGTATCAGATACAATAATATTACCAGCATTCATCGTTCTTCAAATCTTGTAAACTGGAATCTTTTGAAGATGATCTAAAGGTCGAACTTGAACACAGGACAGGGAAAACAAGAATTAGCCAGCTTAGAGAAAAGCAGTTACGATTTAAGAATGTTTCAGTAAATGCTATGACTCTGCATGTTGAAACCGGATACCTGATTTCGCTATTCTTCAAATCCTGAGAATTTAAATCTTGGGGGGAAGAACAATCTGAATTGGAATTATCTGAAACACTGTGCATTGCGTTTTCCGACAAAGACGACTTTGTTGTACGAATCTTGTTGGTTTCACTCACCTCTGAATCTCTGGAAGCAGAGCTACTTGTGGGTGATCTACAACAAGAACTTTGAGATTTCTCCGGCGAAGATAATGGCACTGATTCTTCTGATACAGAGAATAACTTAAGGAACTGAAGCTTCTTCATCAGCTTTTTGAGCTTTTTCTCCGCTTTCTCTCTTAACTCGATCTCATCTCTGAGCTTCTTTTCCAGTTCTACCAACTGTGCAGCACCCAAAACCCCCCAATAAATTCTCATTTTTTAAGGAGATAGAAAAAGAGACATGGAATAAAGTTTTGGCACATTTCACAATGTACCTTGTTGCCCAGAGATACTGCTGCATCATTTGCAACCCTAGAGGCTTGCCTCTCGGAGAGCAATCTTCCTCTGAGGCGCTCGACGGTATTCAAACCCTCGTCTCCCTCCGTTTTCTTGCCCCTGAAACAACCCATGCAACAATGTGAATCCATGTTCACGGACAACACATTTCAGATTTCACAATGCAGAAAGAAAGAACAAGAGACAACCTCAATTCAGGATCCCCCTTGCCCGCACTAGCTCCAGTGAGCTTATTCTCCGTGATTTGGTCGCAGCAAGGGCTCATCTTTGTGCAACGTTCGACCACAACGTATTGAGTGGACTTATTCGAATCAATTCAGAGTTAAGACCCAGAAATGCGAATATTGGTTTTTGTAATTTGGAGAGCCCGCGTGCGTTCAAATGAGAATGAAAGAAAGAAAGGACGCTATCTTTTGAAAACTGAATGAGAGCTAAGAAACATTGCTCAAAGGAAATGTCAAGTAATCTTGAAATGTGTTCGAGTGTCAGAGTGAGGGTGAGAGTGGGTTATAAAAATATCCACATCCCCACAACTTTCTGTACTCGTCACCGTTCATCTGACGCAGTTTTTATATGTGCGCAGTGAAAATCGTTCTGGATTCTTATGTGCTTTTTTGTACAGCACATTAGTATTCATTTGTTGAAGCCTAGTGTTCGTGTGCTCGAATGAAGGAAAGGACGCAAGAAATATTTGTTCCAGTGGAAGTGGCACTGTCTGCATCCTAATTGCCTGGTCATGGTTATTAACCATTACCTCCTCTCTGTAGTCCTCTCGTGCATAGCGTATCAATTGCCATTTTAAACATTTATTCAATTTAACAAAGCTAAACTCACTTAAAGGCTTGTTTGCATCTTCTTTCTTAAACCTAAGTTTGATTTCAAAATCTAGATTTTATCTTAAAATTTAGGTTTTGTCCAGACATAAAAAATTTTCAGAAAAGCTATTTTGGTTACAAAACCTCTGTTTAAAACCTAGGTTTTATCTTTTATACTTTTTCCTCTCTTTCCTACTTTTTTCATTCTTTCTCTGTCATCCTTCCTACTTTTTTCCTTCTTTCTCTTTCCTACCTTTTCTTTCTTTCTCTTTCCTCTCTCTTACTTTTTCTTTCTTCTCTTTCCTATTTTCTACTTTTCATTATTTATCTTTCCTCTTTCCTACCAACTTTTTTGCCTCGGAATCCGTTAAATCTAATAATTTCCCAAACATAAATCACTTTTCAAAATCTAGGTTTTGTCTTGGAATCTGTAAAAGCTATTTTTCAAAATCTATTCTCCAAAATCTAGGTTTTACATCGAAATCTGTAAAAGTTATTTTCAAAATAACTTCCAAACAACTCTTAAATGTTTGTTGAACCGGGTACATTCATTCTTCTATCATTCATTGGAGACATTGTATGGACGTTTATTTTGATAAAAATTCACACGTTAATTTATCATATCGTGAATGTTGATCTATTCCGTTTGACTCAACCCCTCCGTCATTGTGCTACCACTCTTAAAGAATTTTAAATAACTGTATCAATTTATTTTTATTAATATAAATCCGATGAAAGACGAGGGGCTAGGAGTTTTAATAAAGCAATTTGTGTTTTTTTAGAAGGCCTAAAAGCCAATAAATCCCAATTATTAAGTTGCCTTGTCACCTAGAGCTGAGAATTCGTTAGGAAAAAGGAGTTTATAGATTTCGAGAAGAATTTACGGAATCCAAAAAAAATTTACGGATTTCAAGATATTTTTATAAATTTTGCATATGATCGGATTTAATATGGTTTGTCTTGACTTACGTACACCGTTGGGAAGAAGGTCTTTCCAAACATACATAAAAGGAGTTCAACCGGCGGATCAAGGCAGGTTCAGGTTACAATTTTGACAGAAAGGTTTCTTTTTTAACCTGTGGCAGAGTTGTTTTGTTCTTGGAATATCATATTTTTCGATTTGAAATGTAAAGAAATGAGATGGGCAAGAGGGTGGCAAGGGTTGAAGTGCACTCAAAGCAAAGTGAGTGATTAGTAATAGTGCAAAATAATAGGTGTGCTTATGCTCCTTCACACTCACACATGATGCGATGCCTAGTCACATAAGTAAGTAAATAAATAAAGGCAGCCTAAGCCACCCCTGGCCCACCCCCAAAAATAAGCATTCTTGTTAGGGTGGGACCACTTTGTTTCATGCCTCTTCACTACTCTCCCTCTCCCTCTCTCTTTCTAATTGCATGGGAGCAAATATTGATTAGGCTGGTTCGAAAGTCCTCTTGAAAATAATTTTTATAGATTATGATCTAAAATTTAGGTTTAAGAGAATAGCTTTTATGAATTTTAAGGTCAAATTTAGGTTTTAGAAAGGTGATTGTGTTTGAGAAATTTTGGCTTTTAGGGAGTTCGAGGCAAAAAGTAGGTAGGAAAGAGGAAAGACAAAGAAAGAAAAAGTAGGAAAGAGAAAATTTATTAAGAGAAGATGTGATTTGATAAGAAAATAACTTTTCAAAACCTAGATTTCAAACCGAGGTTTTACATCCAAAATAACTTTTCTAAAAAAATATGAGTACTTGGATAAAACTTAGATTTTGGGATAAAACCTAGATTTTAAAGCCAAACATAGGTTTCAAAAAGTGAAGGAAAACAAGCCCTTAATCTAAAATCATAAGCAAAAATTGATATCCCGACTTCTCTATTAGATTATAGGTCTGTCTGAATTAATGTGCCCGTATGGAAACGCGATAGATAAGTACTTTTACGCAGTCCGATGTAAACATGTGAAAGAGATTATCTTATGTTAACTGAGGTAAACACTGTTGAACATCCATTTAATGTTTTCAAACGTTTTGACAAACAAACCAATATTTAAAAAGTAGGTTCAAAATAGAATCGTATTTAGCTGCTGGCCATATTGAAAAAAACAGCTGTTTAGGGCTACTCTAGTGCAATGGCAAGAGCTTATTTTGATGGTGCCCGTCCGTCGTCCAAGGTTTAACGTCTAATAAAAAAAAATTGCTTATGTGCTGCAACCACTTCCAGCTTTAGGAATGCTCCACGTGTTGGATCACTCCGTGAAGGCCTCAGAGAGCCATCCTCTAATTCACACGTCAGCCTGACACGTGCCATCATCTCCTCACAACGCACCATCAAATGCCCACCACTCTTCATGATGGCATCGGGTTTGTTTAGTACGCGGACGGAAAATTCTTATTAAATTCAACCACATTATTCAAACTTATATTTTTATCAAATCTTTTATAAGGTTTATATATCTTATTATAGATTTTTAAATGTTAAACAATCATTGTTCAACCATATAAACATTTTTAATAATTATTATGGTGAAAAATAATTATCTTGCACATTCTTTCCTATAATATTAAAAAAATAAAGGAAATGTATGAAACAAAAAGGAAAGATCTTGTTGAAAAAAAGTAGCACAAAAAGGGTTGGGCCAGAAAAGAGAAAAAATGAAGATGGTAAGTATGTAAAATCACAACATTGAAAAATACCCAATAAAACTTATAGACATTGTTAGGGATTTAACAAAAATGTAGGTCTAAATTATAATTTGAGTATTTCAATTGGATTTATTTACGATTTTCCTCAAACAAAACTAGGGGAGACAAAAATTTTAATGAGTTGGATAAAAATGTGTAGTTGAAAATTTTTAACAGATTTTTTTTATTTTTATCATGCCCATTTCTTCAAAATTTTCTAATTTAGCTCAGATAATTTTTCCACCCCTTCAAAACCCCTAATACCAAACAGTTCTTGGGTCTCCTAACAAGTGTAGACTTAAGGACCTGTTTGGTTTGCTACCGTGATGTTCTTACATTTTGTGACTGAGGTTGGGCTAACCATGCATTTATCCAGATAAATGCACTAGAAAAACTTGCTTATCCACCGCAATGATGAGCCACAATTGAAGAAGGTTCGCAATGACGACACAATTTTTCAGTTTGATAAAAAACATGTGTGAATAGAGTATTTTAGTATTGTTTATTTTTCAGATCTTGATTAGATGTAGGTGGTGGGTATATTATGGTTAAGAGGATATCTGCTCAAATCTCATGTAACCATGAGTTATTTATTACGTGCATCTGGCAAAACATGTAGAGAGAAAGTGAATTTGACTGCAAGCATTACATAAACACCTTATGATTAAAAAGAAATTTCAAGTGGCTTATAGCTTTGACTATATGAATGTCATAAATAGCCTATGATTGGGATATACCTTATTTAAATTTCAAGTAACCATGATGTACTCATCATGTGCATATTGTTGAAGTTGTATATTTGTTGTAACTTTAACTAGATGCAAATCATAGGTGCCTCGTGATTAAGAGAGGAGTTATTTAAGCTTTTCACCAGAGTTCGTTTTTTTGCTTAATTGGATATCTGAACATTGTTAAAGAAAATAAAATATTTTTTAAATATGATGTTTATACTTTTCTACAAAGGGTAGTATTTTTATTTTTCATATTTTCCTATCTATATTTCTACCATTTTAATCTAATCGCACATAAATTTTCATGTTAAAATATTTTTTATTATAGTGCATACCAAACACCTTTACATGAAAAATTTTCCATTACTTTCCATTCTCCTTCGTTTCTTTCTATCATAATCAATTATTTGATCAAAACGGGTCCTTATGCCCACGGAGGCTCCAAGATTATGAATTCAATTTTTTTTTGTTTCATGTCCGGTTTCCGGAGTTTCACCCCAACTAATCCGGACCCGACCTGCGTCGCGCACCTGGAAATGGTGGGTGAGTCTTGCAACGGTGGCAACTGTATACACAAGGATTCGAACTCAAGACCTTACTTAAGCTGAAATAAGCCGCTAACCACTTGATCCAACCAACCGTTGGTTTTTTTTTCTAAATTCTGTACCAATGTTATATATTGATAGGCACATGGATGAGAGTTGGAATGGAGAGCTGATGAAATAACGGGCCCAAAGACTGCGACATCCAAAGATCATCATTAGGCAAGGGCTAAATATTATTAGGCCCACTGAGAGAGAAATTCACATTAAAATTGGGCCTGGGGCTAGCCTACCCATCAAACCTAAATTACACGCCTCTTCCCTGTATTTATAATTTACTGCGAACCTACCCAAAAGAAAACAGCTTTCACATTTAGCGTGACCACGTCATCCAGTCGTCCTCGTACTCGTCTGGTGTGAGGAACTATGAACTGTGAAGGTTAGTCGAACTCATGTATGGCTAAGCCAGGCTTTGCGATGCACTCAATTTAATTAGCATATCCCAGAGCCGTTGGATCTCTCCGAAGACATCATCGGACGGCAACCGGTACCGACACCAAGGACACGTGTCATTGCTGTTGAGCCACGGCAGTATACAGCTCCAGTGAAACAAATGCCCGCATGGTAATTCACACACTTCCTTCCCTACCTTCATCTCCTCTTTGCATATCACACACTCCCTTCCGCCCTCCTTCACTTCAACCGATGAAAGTCCCACCACCGTCTCCGGCGACGCACCCTTCTTCCAGCCGCCGCAACTCACCCTCACGAGTCTCCAGCTCCGACACACCATATCAACGTAGGGAGCCAGAGCCGTCCAAGCACTAGCCCCAACGGGAGAATAAGCGGCTGTCAACAACTTATGAGAGAAAATATTACATAAGCTGAGACGCCAATCCGAATAATTCTCCTCGAGGACTGTGGGGTTGTGTTGATAGGTTTCGCAGAAAAAGAGTAGCAGGAGAACGGCGTTCAGGTCTCTCTGTCGAACGGCGGTGGACATGGGCGGCGGCGGCGGAGGAGGAGGAGATGGGATGGTGGGGTCGTAGAGGAAATGGGCGGTGATGCGGTGGAGGGAGAAAAGGAGGTGGCGGGCGATGAGGAGGTACTTTTCGGGGAGGGAAAGAGAGTGGAGATGACGGAGGGTGGAGGAGAAGAGAGTGGGGCAGGAGAGGACGGAGGAGAGGTGGAGGTGGTGGTGGCGGGTGGCGGAGAGGAGGGAGGGAGAGAGATGGGAGAGTTGGGAAGGAGGGAGAGTGGAGATTGCAGCCAAGATGGTGGCTCTTTCTTCCATTACGGGATCATGTGTCATGGAGTTGAGACTTTGAGGATTAATTCGCGGCATTTCATGGACTTGGATCCAACATGGAACTTAGAGGACCCATTTCAGTCCGTTATCTTTCTTTATAGTGAGAGGTGGTTGCTATATTGACCACATTTTTCTCACTCTTTCCCATTGTTTAATTAGGTGTGGAATGATTGTGTCTCTCATCTTATATCGCCACACGCACAAGTTGCAATATATATAAATACAAGATTCATAGAAAACCGTAGTACCATTAATAAGCATGAATATTATAGCATAAGATATCTTTATGAGACTTGCCCACAATCCAGTTTTACCATAAGATATCGAGAGATATATACATATATGAGACTCAAAAGACAACTTAGGTCAGAGCAAATTGCATGCTAAAGTTACTGGGCTTTTTTTTTATCGGAGTTTCAGATCCCTTTAAGATTATTTAAATTGATTCGTCTTATCAGAAGTTCAGCGAAAAAGAAAATCAGTCTTCATTATGGCACTGTTTTGCTTTTATAAGTTGTGCTATTATTGGAAGCTAATCAATGATCGAGACTAATAACCAAGTCATTGTCCGCTAGTCTTTTAATAATTAAATGCGATTATATTGATGATCAGAAGAGGGATTCATGTGCCCATTTATATTAGTGTTAAAAACTACATTTTCAACGTAATTTACAATATATATGATAAGTATGTAAGATGAGTTTTGTCATACATAACATGCCTATCTCCGTGGAGCCCCTTCATAACACCGATAGCTATCATAGTGCCATATTTATCAAATCATTAACATGCTTCGCCACTGCACGTAATTCTACATGATACTGGAAGGTCATGGAAAATAATTAACCCAATCACCATAGATACTAGGTCAATGCATGACGACGAGCATTCTGTAATGAGGAAGGAGATCAGGGAATCTTCACTAAACTAAAAGAGAGACCCACACACACAGTGTATATAATGATACACATATAATACTTAAACATTCTTGATGACGACACCCAAAAAAATATGGAGAAATTTTGTCCATGAGTGAAATGTCCAGTTCAAGCACGTATATCTCTGGACTAGTTTGCTTCTGGCTGTGTTCATCAATGAAAGTGACATGGCTCCACCAACATGGCTCGTTCCTCTTGTCACCGACAACATAAATGAAAACGATAATGTAATTAATAGCACTCAATTGGCAACTCATCGTATGCTCTCTTCTCTTGGCCTTCCAATATACAATCGCGGCCTTATTCTCAATGTACTGTGATTATACCATGATGCATCAGCATGGTCATTCACCATAAAATATAAGGCCTTGTGGGTATTCATTTCCCTGTATTGAGGTGGCAAATCCAGCTCTGATTATGGGCTCGTACCGAAAAGTAGAGAAGCTACAATATTTTAAGTGACACTGTATGCTTTAGCAGCAAGCAAGTAAACTTTCCATTTCCGAGGCCATCAGGGGGTAGAGACGTGAAAAGGCAAAGCAGGGGAATGCGCGTAGCGCAGACAAAAGGGATTCTTGATTATAATGACTGATCCGATCCAAGTGATAATATACTATATTACTAGTGGCTGGTTCCGACAGAAGGAAATCTCCAGTGCATCGTAAGAGTTTCATCCTCAACAAAATTGGATCTTGCTCGCAGTCTCTGAGGTCTTGCTCTTACCACCGCGGGATGGAACTTGAAATTCGTCAAGCACACGTTACAATAAATCAGTTTTTGACTTTTCTGCTGGCCGACATATGTGCCTGTTTGGGAAGCCATTTTCCCAAACGGTGCACGTAAGCCGAGACAAAACCATTTCGAAATCTGTAAAAACCATCTCGAAATTCATAAAAACCATCTTGAAATCCGTAAAACCATCTCGAAATTCCCAAAATGCCTCAAAATCTGCAAAATCCATTTTCCCAACGGAGTTCCCAAACAATCACATAACAAATACGTGGTTAGGTATATCCTGAGCTTGTTTAGAGGAGGAGGTTGCGGGATGCCTTGAGATGGAAGAAAAGGATGATGATTTGCATCTCTTTATCTGTTATGTAAAATATAAGATATTGAGCTTGATTGTAATACGACAAAAACAAAGATGAAACTCTCTTCACGTACTTACTGTCAATAGTGGTTGCTCACTCTATATAATGTGTTTGAAAATTTGTTAGGAAAAATGAGTTACGGATTACGAGATAATTTAATGAATTTCGATATAGTTTTATAGATTGTAAGATGTTTTTGTCTTGACTTCCGTGCACCGTTGAGAAAAATTATTTCCTAAACACGCACAGTTTATTTTGTAGGAGCAATAACACCAACAATTTGACGTTGCAGGCATTTCAGGCGCTGATACGAGGCTAAATCGAGCTCCTTGAGGAGACTAATACAGTTAACTAATAATTACCACTTATTCTCAACACAACTTGATCCACGAATTGACCAGTTGTCTATACGTTATCACGATGAGAAAAATCTGTAGAAGATATTATGGTCGTATTAATTGTATAAATAATTAATTCCATCCTCGGGGAAAAAGGACAGAGAAACAGCGCAGGCATAATAAACATGGGAATTTAGGATAGCCAAGCCACATTGCAGAGGTCAACCCGGTTTCTAACGCAACAAAAAATGAGATCACGAAAGGCAATACAAATAA
>JANTPZ010097850.1:0-17929 GCA_025593235.1 Vachellia pachyceras
AAAATCAGAAACCAATAAATTAAATACATCCTAATCAAATATTAAAAGCTAACATTATCAATATTTTTCTCTCAATATTATGGGGGAGCTCCAGATAAGAAAATGTCATTTCCTAGAATGATCAAACTGGACCATCAGATTTGGAGAATAAAAGTGGACTTCTGGGATTTTCTAAAAGCCCAAAAAATTGATTAAATCGCTAATTTGGATGCCCATTTGTTGAGACAACTGGAGGAGATTGTGCTGTCGCCAAAGCCTGCTCATCTCGACAACCAGCAATGGCGGAGCCAGCTGGCGGAGAAAGAGGAGTGCAGGAAATTAGCGGAGAATGAGAAGCGAGTGTTTAAAGCAGTGATGCAATTGGATGAGATGCACGACTCATATGAGAAGTTGCTCAAGGATGCGGAGAAAAGGTTGGAAGCGATTTACAATTCCACAGACAGCAGAGCAGCAGATACCGATGAAGACAAGTCGGAGATGGAGGAGTTTAACGAAGAGAAACTTCAAATAATACCAGAATAGAAATCAAAGAAAGGACAAAAGAAAGATTATCGTAATCTCCTTAACAGCCGGAAGTAGTATATTAGGGCAGAAGGAGAAAAGGAGCGGAATAAATTTTTTAAAATAAACGCAAAATCTCAAAACCTATTTTCGTGGTTTTTAAATCTGGATAAAATCTGTTTTAAAGTAGTATTAAAAAACAACTCAATCCTATTTTTGCTGAACACATTTTGTTTTAAAATTGCATTTTAAAACCAAAAACCCAGCACCACCCTGAACGGGCCCTTAGATTTTCTAATTTAAACTTAAAATCATAGATTTACTAATTTAAACTTAGAATCTTTTAAAATAATATTGGTAACTTTCTAAATATATTTAATTCAAATTTATCTTTTAATCTCAATTTCTTCCAAAAATATCCTTAATTGGCTTTAATTTCATATAATAATTATTAATCATAATCAATGCAATTAAACTCAATAAAAACCTAATAATAGCACTAAAATTCCCTTAAATACTACAAATTTACTTAATAAAATATGATTATTTCCGCCATTGATCACATTACTACTTCATAACTATTCTTAACTTGCTTTCTTTAACCTTAACTTTGCATCTTTGTATCCTTAGGCTTAAAATTTAATCTAACTTGCTTCTCCTTTATAACGTTGCATGTAGATTTCATTTTTAAACCTCAAATAGCTCAAAAGAAACCTCCTTCCCTTTCAACTACTGAAAACAGCAACTTAAGGGAGCATATTGGACAAAATTTCAACCTTTGTTTCTAATGCTTCCAAATTTAGTTTTTCACTTGTACCCTACACAATTTTTCATTTTAAACTCATTGGAAGCATAAAAATCATAAAAATCACACTCCTTCCCTATATTTCTGTTCTTGCAGAAATGTTAATAAAAATGGAAAATGTGATTTTCAACTTCTTACTTCTTATACTTACATAACCTTATTCCTAAACCAATTTCCATGCATCATTTAATTCAAAACATCACTTCCCTTTCAAGTGGAAAATTGGACAGCACCTTCCCTAGGGTTTCATGAATCCCAAAATTCATACAAGCTTCAATCCAACACAAAACATACAACAATCAACTCCTTAGTTTGCATAGAGTTGTTTGGTACCAATTATTTGATCGAAATCTCTCTTTTTCATTTTCTCTCACCAAAAACCTAACTTTTCAGCAGCCAAATTCCAGCCCAATCCAAGAAAATAAACCGATAGAAATTAAGAGGAAGTTCCAAGGAGTAAGAATATGTAAGAAATTTCATCAAAACTCAACTTACCTTTGATTTCTTGTGAATTTTTCTCCTCTTCTTGGTGCTGCTCTTCACGCCATTTCTCTTCTCTTTTCAGGTCTGGACTTGCACGAAAATGGGCTGGAAATGGTGAAGAAGAGTGGCTTTAATGACAAGCCAAGATGATCCAACGGTTGTGATTTAATCTTGCATTAACTTGTGATCCAACGGTAGAGATTTGGGCAGCACAAAAGCCACTTTTCTACCCTCATTCACGGACTATAGTGGCCTAAAAATGAGAAGAAAAATCTGCCCTCATGTGCTAAATTGTGTTGGTGACAAGTGTCATTTAATCTTGTATAACTTGGAATGATAAAATAACTTTATTATGATAAATTCTACCACTCGTTTGAGATAATTAACTTCTCTTTTTAGTCTTCAAATATGGTCCTTACAAGTGGAATATCACATTTATTGCAATTTTACTTTTGGAAACTTTATGTTTCCATAAAGTTACTTTATGCTTCCGAAAACGTTTTAGGCAATTTTCTAATTGTTAACCTGATTTGAAGTCACAAAAAATTTCCAAAATTCTTCCTGATACTCTCATACTTTTCTTTCTTCAAATGGCTTTCCGAAATTCTTTTAATTAATTTTTGAAATAAACCCTAATTCAGGGTTTTCCTGGGCCTTTTCCCTCCGATCAAGGAAATTGTTTCTCACTTTCTCTTGGAAACAATTTTATAAAATTCTAGAAATTTCAAGCTATTTTTCCTTGATTTGAAATCAGATATCTGAGGCCTCTAGGTATTTTAAATAATCATTTTTGGCTAATTATTTATTTAAATAGCAAAAAATTAAATGACCAATAAAATTCTCGCAACAGAAACACAAGTCGTTTTAACCTAAACTGAGCCTCACTAACTGATCAGTGAATTTTTCTCTATCTGATGAGGTTTTAAAAATTTTTCTGATATTTTGGTCAAACTTCAATCAAAATACCTTTGGACTTTTTCATAATTACCAACATGCCCTTGATCTTTAGCTTATTTGCAAAATGGCCCTTTAACTTTGACTTATTTGCTAAAATGCCCTTGAATTTCTTTCAAAGTTTCCACTTTAGTCCTTCCTTTGAAAATTACACTTAGGTCCTTAATTTCTAACATAGTATCTTAGTCTTCCTTTCTCTGTCTTTTAACTTCTGGACTCTACTCCAACCCCTTATTATTTGTTTGGCCCTTATTCTAGTTACAGAAAACACAGATATTACAGCAGGCATGTTAACTAAGGCTACCAACTTCTCTAGCTAAATTTTGTCAAGGGCTTGGAGCTGTTCCTCTATAAAATCTCTGCACTGTTGCAGCTCATATTTTTGCCTCGTGCTTCAGAATTTTCAAGAAAAAACAGTAGGGGATATATTAGTACATGATGTGCTTTATATTTTGGCTTTGGTCCATAACGAGTTGTTAGAGTTGTATTACGTCAATTACAAAGTTTAGTTGCTATATAACTAGATTCTCATTGTCATTTTTTATGAACTCAGTTAATAAAATAATTCAGAGTTCAGTCACGTCATTGCTTTTATATGCTATCTCACTGTAGTTAGGATTCCTTTTAATATTGCACCACTTTTTAGTCTCTATCGTTGCATTTAGTTTAATTGTGTTTGAACACACAAAGCCACATAACACACATATTATCCTTTCCAACGTGTTGCCTAATGTGTCATCAATTGGCTTTCCAATCTCTCACTCTCTCTCACTCACACACGCACACACACACACACACACCGTTCTACAAAGGGACAAGCTCTCAAGTCACAATTCCAAGTACCATTAATTCCACACTTCTCCACGTGCCTTTCTTGAGTTTGAAATGAACCTTCGGTTGTTCTGTTTCTCTATTTATAATCCCAATCTCCTTCCTCATCCAATATCAAACCAACCATACGCCATACCCTTATATACCAAAAGCTTCTTCACTCCACTACTTCATTTTGTTTAGTTCCCAAAGTGTTTCTTCTTCTACAATGGAGTCCTTTCTCAGTGCCATTGATGCCCCATGGTGGTGCAGGAAGAAACATGAAGATGGTGATCAAGTGTTTGAAGGGTATGCTTTTGATGATGGAGCCTACAATATAATTGAAGGTTATGGCGGCGGCGGCGACGATGATGATGATGATGGAGATCATGACAACGCAACCGCTGCTTGATGATGGAGGAAAAGCATAGGTTCTAGGTTATTTTAATGAATCCTCACAAGTCTTGTAGTGGGAATTATTACATGGGACTTAGTTATTATGTGGTTAAGGATAGAGAACGGGTGTAGGCTAGTGGTTTAGGGTTTAATATATATCCCACATAATATAATAAATTGTTTTTTGGAAAATCATGGGTTATTTTTTTTAAGAATGTAGTTTCTAAGATTTGGAATCTGTTTTATCAGTTTATGGCATTCCATTAATGTAAATAAATGAAATAAGAAATTAAGAGTTTCAATTCAACTAATATCTAAAGTCAGCAAAGCTAATACAAAAATATTTCAAAAATTAAAATTCTGCTTAAGAAAAATTATCAATCATATTCTCTAAAGTTATATTCATTGAGAATATAAAAATATCAATTATATATTGTTAAATCTCAATACTATAATAACATAATTTATATCAGCATTTTAGATTATTTTGGAAAGTTCTAACTTTAAAAGAGACTCAAAGCGGTTCAGAGGGCTAAATACGATAATTAAGCACCTAACACATGTTAACAACGGACATTATCACATTACCTCTTTGTATACCAAATAGAAACAAAATGAGCAAATAGAGAGAGAAAAGTGTAGAATGAAAACCAACATCTTTTACATTTGAAGGCAGGGGCATAAAAAGGAAAAAAATAAAACAACTGTCGTGTGATTAAAGAGAAAGCTTTCACATATATACAAGAGTTACAATGTCTCATAAACTTAATGCATTATATTATTTAAAAAAAAAATCTCTGCCAATCAAGCTTTCACTCCAGAGATTGAGTTTGTCCACCCCTTCACTAGGTTGAGTGATAGTTCCCTATGCTTATGATCATATTTGGTATAGATGAAAGGGTTTAAACATGGGAGATGAAGAGAGAGAGAGAGAGAGAGAGAGAGTTTCATATCAAGTTGTTTCAAAAAATAATAAAATTTACTGTTGAAAGTAGTTTCCACCACACCGATTATCACTGACAGCAAAATAAGTCGCCACTGTAACATTTGTCAATGACGACAATAGTCTTATATTAGGAAATTATCGCCACTACAACCTTGTATTAGGAAATTAACAAGCAATCAATTTTCTTATATCACACCTTACTAATTAGCTACGGGTGGCTCCACTTGCAATTCGCCCATGCTTCTTGATCTCCCTATTTCTTTTGTATGGTGGTCTGTGTTTCACTCTTCTCTCTCCTCATTTTCCTTCAATGTGAAATAGCTTTCCGACGTGGCTGATATATATATATATTTAGACACACACATATAAGCCATATCTCACAAGCCACAATTCCAAGCATAAATAATTCCCTCACTATATATACAAGTGTGTGCCCTCCTTGTTCTAGAATCGTCCCCCTTCCTCATTCATTATACTCCATCCCTCTCCCTTCATTGATTGCCAATTTTGTCTTTTTCCATTAAATCATCATCATAACCGTCATCTCCCTCCATTCTCACCTTCGTCACATCTCTCTTTCATCACATCATCATCTCTCTCTCTCACCATCATCTCTCTCTTCACAACCGTTGGCATCCTTTGGCTGAATATGGTTTGACCAAGATGATGAATAGTTGAATCTTGGTATTTCTTATGGATGAGATCCTGAATTAACTAGGGGAGTTATTTTTATTTAATCTTTTTTACTTTGTTAATCTTTTGAATTCATAATTTTAATATTTATTATGCTTAACTTTGTTCTTGATTAAATATTTTGTGGTTGTTTTGGATTATTGTTGCTTGTTTGGTTTTTATCTATATATTTTACCAATTGATTTCATGAATTTATATTTGCTTCAATGATCAATGATTCATATAATTTACTTTAATGAATTTAATGTCGTGATAGTGCATTTATTTAGGATAAGCAAATACATTAATTTAATTCAATTCACACATCAAGTGGTATTTTTATAGTATTTTTAAGCAATAGCTTATGTAAAAAAAATCAATAGCTACAAATGTGATAGTAGAAGTAGTTATTGATTAAAAATATTAGATTTAATGCGATTGCTTTTAATTGAACAAGGATAGTCATTTACAGAGCATTTTACATATTATATATCTCAACCCAATTTCCTTTATTCATTCCAATTTTATAGAGAAAAATATAAAAAAGTAGTTTAGAATTTATTTTCATTGCGTGCAATTAGTTATAATTAAGAAAATTAATATCTCAAACCAATCTCATATTTTGTTGCATTTTAGACTCTTAATTTACCTAGGAAAGTTAAATTAAAACTCCTTCATAAGAGAATAACCCCAAGTATTGCACTCTACTACAATTCTTGATAAAAAATATTTTACATTTGATTCCAAAAAATAAAAACATGGTTAAATCAAACTAGTTCCATCACTTGCAAGTTTGCTTTGGCATGCCTAAGATTATTTAATTCCATCAGTTCCTTAATTTTATAAATTGTTTTTTCAGTCTACTCTAATCATAATTTCATTAACAAAATAATGTCACTAAAATTTTAAATATTGACAAAATATTCTCAAATACTAACAAGTAATGTTTGATTTTTCAAAATAATATTAATTGTCATAAAACATTTATTCCAATCTGATGGTGTTAAAGTTAGAGGCCTATAAAAGTGCTTTATAAAATTAAATGAACAAAAAATAAGACCTCGTATAAAAATATAAGACCAAACACTCACTTGTCCTTTTGTTTAATTTCCGGTGTTGTTCATTTGGGCCATACAAAATTACCACCGCTAACCAAAAAGATTCTTATCACACCCTTTGGAAGACCCTGCAGTCCCATCTAATTCCTTGTAGACAAGATTCTCATTTTACTTTTGCTTTTGGCTCTCTCTCTCTCTCTCCCTCTCACACAGAGTCACACTCACACAAGCGCACTTCGCACACAAAAACACACACACACACAGACACCTTCCAACAGGTTTGCTCAAGTGTAAAAAGGCATTTCCATGTGGCATCCACACATATATTCTCAAATAGGTCAAGCTCACAAGTCACAACTCTAAGCAACAATTATTCCACACTCTCCACGTGCCTTCCTTGTATTAGAACGAGCCTTACACTTTCTTCCAGTAAGAGGATAAACATTTATAGCCCAAAATCTGCTCCAATAACCACAGCATAAAACTAAAGCGGTTCTTCTTCTTCTTCTTCTTCTTCTTCTTCTTCTTCTTCTTCTTCTTCTTCTTCTTCTTCTTCTTCACAGTTTCATTTTCCTCAATTCCCTATACTTTGTTGGACAATCGAATCTTTCATTGATGGCCTGTGTTGCAGGAAGAAATCATACAGTGGTAAGAATGAATATGTCTTTGAAGAGTATGCTTCTCATGGAGCATGCAATTTTGAAGGTGATGGAGATGATGATGCAGATTATGACTATGCTCCTACGGCTTGATGGCTGGTCAAGCAATCATTAAAGCTTACGTTGATGATTGGAGCTTCTTAATACGCCCCATCAAATTTTGTAGTAGCTAGTGACTGTTTGGGAATATACTATTGATGAATGAGTAGTAACAAACCCATTTGGAATGTTGGTATATCTTGTAATTAAGTATGTAGTTTATTTAGATTAATATGAAAGGATATGATGACAAATGAATAATTGGAATCCATTTTATTCGTTGATTATACAATGTTAAGATTAAGGACTAAAAATATATCTTTTAAACTTAAGAGCCAAACTAAGAGTTGAGATAAATTTAAATGACTAAACATATAATTTAATAATTTATTTTATCAAAATTCAAACAAAATAGTTGACACCCTATTGTAACATTACATATCTACCATCATGTGTTTGTGGCAAAAGTGTAATTCATTGGAATTATGGGTACGTGAAAGTTGCTTTTGAAATTATTCTCAGAATTTCTTTAAAAAAATCCCTCGAGACATAGGAAAGTAGACAATTATTCTCCATACTATACTTGAGTCTTAATTGAGGTATAAATGAGAAAATTACCTCAAAAATAATTTTTTAAATTATTATCATTTTTTGGCAAAATAATGGCATAATTAACCAATTTTGATTATAAAAAATAATAGAAGGCCTCAAATAATTGAGAAAAAATATGAGGAAAATTTTCAAATATTAATTTGAATTTGAAAAATGTTTTCATACCAAAGAAATGGATAAATTAACTTACAAATATTTAAGGGCGTTTTAACCGAGAATAAAGCAATTTCTTAGAAGTTATGAGAAAAATATATACTTAGAAACCAAATTTGAGATTGAGAAAAATTAGAAAATTACTCACTAATAAATATGAATCATTGATTGTCTCTTATATGATCAAAGAATCTCCAAAAAATAATTTTTAGAAGATTAATCACATATTAATTGGGAAATTAATATTTGGTAGGATGTTTAAGTTTGTGGAATTTGGGAAGAGCAATCCATGATAATTGGTAAGTGTAAAGTAGACACAGAGAGCTTTCTAACAAGTCCTAGATAAGGTCAATTGGGTGTATTTTCCAATATAAATATAAACATTTAAATAGTGTATTTAAATTCTTCAACTTCCCCAACAAAAATTAACCACTTCCCTAACAAAAATTAACTAAATCTTGTATTAAATGCTCGAGGTAGTACTAGTATATATCAAAATGAAATTTTTTTCCAAATTAACCACGAAAAGCTAATGTCAATAAATGCAACGTATAATAATCACTAGCATGCTTGCCATTAACTAATTACATTTGTTTTGGATTTGATACCCCCTTACATCTTTACTATAAAATACATTTTGTAGTTCAATTTCTTCATTAAAGTTGATTTTATATTAAGAATTAGAAACAGTATGAGATTTGATTCAGTTTCTTAATTTTGTGAACTGTCTTTTTAGTCATCTAACCTTAGTCTTTTTACTCTTAGTTTATTAACAAAAAACACGGTTACTGAGTTAAACAGAGGACTCTAAAAGAAGTTTATAAAATTAAAGGACACTTTAGGCCTCTGTTTTCCAGTAATCTCCAATTGGGTCAGATATGCATAGCCTTCAAAATCACCACCACTCACCAAAAGGAATCTTATAACAACCTTTGGAACATCCAATGTTCCATCTTATTCCCTGTACTCATTATTCTCATTTGACTTGTGTTGCTTTTGGCTTACACACATACTCTCATCACACACACACACACACCCCTTCCTTCCAACAAGCTTGCTCAAGTGTAAAAAGACATTTACATGTGGCATCCACACATATGTTCACAAGTCACAACTCTAAGCAACAATTATTCCACACTCTCCATGTGCCTTCCTTGTGTTAGAACGAGCCTTTTGCTTTCTTCCAATACTGTGATACCCTATTTATAGCCCCAACCTCTGCTCCAATAATCTCAAACTAACCACAGCAATAAAACTAAAGCTACACTTCTTCTTCTGCTTTGTTGTACTTGTACGATGGAGTCTTTCATTGATGCCCAAAGGTGCATGAAGAAACCATACAGTGATAATGATGAACAACTGTTTGAAGAGTATGGTTCTTATGGAGCTTGCAATTTTGAAGGTGATGGTGATGATGATGATGATGATGATGATGATGATGATGATGCAGATTATGACTACGCTCCTGCTGCATGATGGTCAAGCAATTATTAAAGTCTGTGTTGATGAATTGATCTAGCTTCTTAATTAATCCCATCATGGTTTGTAGTAGTGACTGTAAGAATATAATATTGAAAAATGAGCTATTTCGACTGTTGGAATGTTTTGTAATTAATTATGTAGCTTATTAACGGCTAAAGTTTAATGTGAAAGTGTATTTGGTAGGAAATGATTAACTGGAATATATTTTATCAGTTTATTATGAGGTAAAGTATAAATTTAGACCTTTAAATTTACATTAAATTTTATTTTAATTCCTTATATTTAAAAAATATGTTTTTAGTCACCTAATTGACGGGCGAACCGCTAGTCGCCTTTGGTCCACGTCAAAGATTTTAACCGAATTAATGTAGTAAAGCACCAATCCGGGTCGTATTCACTTTGAGGAGCTGAAAATGAAATTAAATCCTAATAATTAAATGCGAGTAACTTCAATGGAAAATTAATTTGAGAAAATTTTATGCGAATACTATGAATTAAACTAAAATTAAAACACTTTTTTTTATATTTTTGAATATGAAAACAAGTGAAACAACTAAAAATAAATGAAAACAAATAACCAATGATGGAAATTAATTCTCCAACTCAACAACGCAGGCAATCATCACCTCAATAGATATGGGAGTTAAAACAATGAATTAAGAATTATAATTAAGCTTTAATGAAACAATCGAGCCACCTCGAATTGCCACAAAATATTTTCCAAGCTTTCAATTTACTAACTGCCATCAGAATAGTAAAGAGGAATTAAGGATAATAAAACCACTGCTTAATTGTAACTCTTAAATTCAAATAATAGAATTAAGGCTAGCAAAAGATTATTTGATCCAAGATTCTAAGCCACCTTAGAAAATCACAAATATTGACTCTAAATTCAATACAATGTCAATACCATAACATTATACTTGAAATCAAAGCTATAATTAGTCCAATATCAATTGCTAAGCAATAATTCCAGTCATAATAATCTCCAAAACAAATCATATCAAACAATAAAATTGTTCCAATAATTAGAGAAACTATCCTAAGACCTAGGAATTGTTAAACAATTATTGGACAGAAAATTAAAATAATTAAAAAAACTCCCCTTTGAAGAATCAAGCTCTTGCCATTGTTGTTGAATCAGAGAATTAAAGAATTTAGCCAAGAATTTCCATGGGAAGTTTCAACAGTGCAAACATCGTGGCCAACATCTTCTTCGACCCAAAAGCTAAGCGTCTGGAACAGTCAAGTAATGGCAAGGGAGATGGAGTCACGAAGCTGATCTGGTATTCGAACAATGAATGAATGCGTGAGGTCTCACAATGAACGAGAATGCGATGAATGAATGAAGCTTCCAGCGGCGGCTCCTGAGGCGTGTTGTAATTGTTACAAGTATGAGTTAGTTAAAGTGATCAGTGTTAATCACTTAGTTAATGACCCAAAAGTCTATATAAATGGTCATAATGTAATGGTTTAAGTGTGAGATTAAAATAATCATCACCAAAAGGTGAGAGGATGAAGAGTCCCCACCAATGTATAGAGAAGGGGAGCATAACTTGGATCTTCCACTTCAAGAGTTCCCAAAATGAAGTTAGTTCATCACCCTTAAGAGATGGTAGATTAGTGCTGTAAACCAAAATGGTTTATGATAATACATTCATTTTCTTCTTCCATTTCACTTTCTCTAATGATAAACCAACATGGTATCCAGGCTGTTTTTTTAGGCACAAGATTGATGGAGTTCTAATGATAAAGTAGAAGGAGCCCAATCTTGCAGTTTTGCGCAATAAGAACCCCCAAGTTCCAAGATCAACATCAAGGAAGGAGATTCAAAGATTCCCAAGGCAGATCGAAGATCACCAAAAAAAGGCCATCAAGGGAAAAGAACGTCAAAATCATCTTCAGAATTCCTCAAGTTGCTGTGAGATAAGCAAGAAAATTTTGCAGACATGTCTTTTCTTAACCTGACACAAAAAAAAAATTCCAAAGATGCGAAACCCCAGCTTCTTCATCATAATCATCTTCAACAGCAAAATCGTACTGGTGTGAATATTGTTGCTGTTGTTAGTTTTTGGGATCATTCTTGATGCAGATGGGAAAGGCCAAAGAACAACAAAAGATAAACAGGAAGAAAGAAAGAAAGAAAAGCATTCAAAGATTTCTCTCCTCCATCACCAGTGTGGCAGTGCCACCAAGCTATCGCACTGAACGAGAAAGAGAGACAGCGACCCATTGACCGTCGTCGTCCAGGAATCTTCTCTGGACAAGAAACCTTTAATCTTCTGTCGTATTAGTTTTTGGTTTGAACTAGAATACATTAACTGAACAAGATTTTCTTGGAGAAATCTGGGATTTCTTTAACCTGACTTCGTTTTACTGATAAATTCATTTGAACACAAACATGAAGGACATAAAATGGTTGGGAAAATATTGTGCTCCATTTGGTGGCAGAAAGGAGGACGAGGCTCAATGCTTGAACCCCAATGATGCACCAATTGCTGCTAGGGTGAGAAGCATTCCTCTAGTCATTCTGTTGTTGTACCTGATGATGATGCAACGGAAGTCCCTTCTAAAAAAACGGAATGGTGATGATGATCAATCAGGTCCAAACACAAGTTTGGAAGAGAAGAAAGAAGAGGTGAATGATGATCTTCATTTCCTATTGGAGAGCGATCCAGTGCAGGTTGAGGAAGCTTGAAGACTACTTTGAGTATTCCGATCAAGTGAGACAAGAGGAGGCAAATTCGTCTTCGAAGACTCTGAAAGGCAAGAACAATTCCTCTGCAGATTCGTCCAGCAAAGCAGCATCATTAGGTCTAGAGAATTGGCCTGGTTTTTTTTAGGTTCTTGTTGTAAAAGAGATCGGGGTAGGCTGTGCATAGCAGAGCAGCCGTTTCATTGTAGGTTTGATTAGGTCTCTTTCGAGGAGCTCGAGATTTTCTGGTTGAGATTGCTAAAGGGGAATTGCTAGATTCATTTAGTGTTGAAGATGGAGAAGAAGATTAGGTGAAATGTTTGTGTTGTTGTATGAATCAAATTGTACAGTTTAACCCACTTCACTCCCTTGTAATTTTTGTATTGGCAAGTTGAGCACCTAGAGTCAAGAGGTATCAACTTGAGCGAGGTGTTAGAAGTATGAGTTAGTTAAAGTGATTAGTGTTAATCACTTAGTTAATAATCCAAAAGTCTATATAAAGGGTCATAATGTAATGGTTTAAGTGTGAGATTAAAATAATCATCACCAAAAGGTGAGAGAATTAAGAGTCCCTACCAATGTATAGAGAAGGAGAGGATCACTTGAATCTCCCACTTCAAGAGTCCCAAAATGGGGTTAGTTCATCACCCTCAAAAGAGGGTAGATTATTGTTGTAAACCAAAATGGTTTATGATAATACATTCATTTTCTTCTTCCATTTCACTTTCTCTAATGATAAACCAACGGTAATGGGTTGGTATCAGCGGCGACCTTCTCTCTGAGATGAATGAATGGGTGGTTGATTGATGCTCCTTCCCAGGCGTGTGGAATTGATGGCTGTGTGCGTGGGTGAAGGAATAGATGGATTTATGAGTTGGCGGCGTGAGAGGATGAAAATGGATGGATCAAGAATGGGTTTCGGTGGCGGCTGCTGTGCTTGAGGCGTGAATGGAAATGGGGGGTTGTGTGTGTCTTGAATGAGTAATTGGATGGCGGCTTGGGATTGGAATAGGAGTGTGTGTCTCCAGAGGTGTGGCGGCTGTAATAATGGTTCAATGAATGGTGAGGAAGCTGAAGTCGAAAAATGGATGGATGATAATGGGCTTAGAGGAAGCTGTGTGGTCTGTACCTAATGGGTTTGCAATGGATTTGGGCTTTAACTATTTTGGACCAAGTCTGAGTCTTGGGTCAAAAATCATTCAATAATACATGTCCCAAGAAACAAAATAAAAGTCATTTCTTTTGATTCCAATTTCTTCTAAAGATACCCACAATAAAAATTGATCTTGAGTAGTATCAAATATCCTAAAATCAATCATTTAACAAGATGATTAAAAATATGATCATTTAACCTTGATTAGATTTAATTTCATATAATTGTCATTAATCATATTTAATGCATTTGAATTCAATAAAAGCCCAATAATAGGACTAAAATACTCCCAAAATGCTGCAATTTTACTTAATGAAATATGATTAATTCACTAATCTAAGAACCATTAGTTTTATTTAAAATACCAACTTGATAATTCTGAATGCCTCCTTAAATTTTAACAATTGCATATAAGTTTTTATATTTAAAAATTAATTGGAATATGTTTTATCAGTTTGTTGTGCGATCAAAATGTCTCCTTAATTTGCATCATTATTGTTTCCTTTCATTCATGTCAATTTTGAATACGAGAAATTTCCACTTAAGCCTAATGTCTTAATGTCCTAAAGTTTTATATTAATATCCGATCTCACATATATTGATATATTTTCCCTCAAAAGTCTAATAAAATAAAATAATTCTGGCGTCGAGTGAAACCAGAAGAATGCTAATATTTGATTCCAAAAAAAGATTCACTACCAGAAAAATGTCATTTAGTAATGAAAAATCCATTGCTAAATGACTATTTTCCATCAGAAAATTTTCATTTAGCGATGGAAAATAGCCACTTAGTGACGGATTTTCCATCGTTAAATGTCATTTTTCTGGTAGTGAGATCAGTGTCCGAAGTTCTTATATATACAATTTGAAATTGTGAGAATAAATTTTAATTTAAATTGTACAAAATTTTCAATTATAATGTATATATTATCATTTTCATGCCAGAATTATTATTCTTTTTTTTTATTGACCTTTTTAGAGAAAGCAGAGAGAATATATTACTGGAATTTGAAAACTTTTACGGTTTGTCTTAGAATGGATTAGTCTCAACAAGAGTGGTTGAGGGACACCATTCTTAACTAAACAAAAAAAAGATATAAACTATATATGTTGTTATTTGTATTGGATTCAAATATTTTTATTCATTTTTTTATTGAGAAATTGTTCTGATAGCAATTAATTATTGAATTTATTTGTTGGGCTAGAGTCTTATGTAAAAGTATCCACTGATCCATCATTAAAACTGTTAAAGGGTTTCTCATCGTTCATAAAACAATGGCTATCTCTTCAAACTCTGTTTAGAGCTAGATTTTCCCATAATTGTACAAATGTAAAATGCTTTATTCAAAAGTTGATATCAAAGAGATTCATTTTGGGGGGGGGGGGTGTCTATATGTATGGTCAAGCTTTGTCTTCAAAGTCACAACGAACCAAAGGGATTCTTTATACCCTTCGGAACACGCAACGGTCTCGTTCCATATTTGATACTTCCACCCTCATGTCTTTTCAAGATGCAAAAATTATTTATGTAAAACAAACTGTTGGTTAAAATTAATTAAAAACAATAAATGTTTTAATTTTTTCTAAATATCCTTTTATTTACGAAGATGATGAGTGTGGGAGAGAATGGTTGAAAAATATGTGAGAGAGAATAAGTGTAAAAAAGATGTAAAAGAGGCATAATTAATTGAGGGTAAAACGGAAAAATTTAATTAAATTTTAAAGCAACCAAATTGCTGTTTATATAGAGGATCAACCTTGAGAGAGAATGTTGTTTGTAAATAGTTTTGAAGGGAGTATTTCTTACTTTAATTTCTTAAAATATCTTAATGTGCACAAAATCAAAAATAAATATAATATTTTAAATGTCATTTTTTTAAAAAAAATATTTATTTATTTAGAAATCGTAAAATAAAAATTTTAGACCTGAATCATTGAAATTCTATTTGGATGATGTAAATTTCACCACAGCTATGAGCGCCAAAGTGCTCATCACTGCGATGAGGGGCTAAACCGGTTCCCCACACACTAATTACGTACGTCGTGTTTTCGCTTTCTGTGTTGGTTCCACTATTCATAAAACCATAATGAACATATATATATAGCAATCCTCAAGCTTCTTGAGAAAATATGCCTAAAATTAAATGTAAAGAAGGGATCAATTCTGGAAATGGCATTGATATTGTAATCTTAGCAATCATGTGTGATTTGTTATCGTATTCGGCAAATACAATGATGAGGTGCTCCAAGTATCACGTAATTTATGTAGAAAAGGGTTCCAAAGAACATTTGTTAAATGCTAAAGAACAATATGTGCCTTCAAGTGACCACCTTTAACCACAAACAAAGATTCTTATTACACTTGCGAAGAACCAATAGTGTCATGGATGCCACGTCGAGCTGTCATATGTAAGATTCGCTCTACACACACAAGCTTACATAACTCCAACGTGCGTTTGCTTTAGTGATAAAATGGCTTTGCCATTTGGATGCTGTACATATATAGGACAAGCCCAATGAACATGATTGGAATCAATATATAGAAGGGGTTAGTTCTTTGCAGCTTTACGAACTAAGGTTAAATCCTTGACGGATTATATGCCAACATTTAATGTTCAATAATATATTGAGTAGTATTATCTCCAAGAGAAAAATATATGTTTTTGTAAAAATATAACGAACCAAAGCTCATCACAACTCCAAGAAACAATCATTCCGCACTCTCTCCATGTGCCTTCCTTTGTGTTAGAACAAGCCTTGTTATACCTTAATGATCTGTTACCTAATTTATACCTTCTAGGGTTTTTTTATAGTGTGGTTTATTGAATGTAAAATGGAATTGGGGGTTTTTTTTTTTTTTTTGGTGAACAACAAGCAAGTGGGCCTTTGACCCACACTCGGAACCCCCCCGGTATCCGGCGCCTTTTCCTGAGTCCCTGGCCTTCAGGTGAGGTGGTACATATGTAACGACACATGATGGTTAATGACCTGTGTTGACATGGAAATCGTTGGTGATGTGTTGTCGAACAGCCGGTAGGTGATGATGTGGCAGTTGCTTGAGTAATTATTAACTTTTAAAAATTGTGATGCTTTTTGGGAGTGACTTTTTAGTGGCAACTTCTATCATTGTTGAAAGTATATTTTTAGCGGCAACTTATTTTATAGTGACCAATATTTTCAATCTCAATTCTACAGCAACGACTTTTCAATGACAAGTTACTACTAAAAGTCTTTAATTGTGAATTTTTATACTTTCAATGGCGACTTCTCTCATAGATAAAAGTCAATTTTTTGCAGTGAATACACTTATAATCTAATCCATACGAGTATATTATGACTGGTCAGTCAATCATCTTGGTGTCTAACAAGTGCCAATAAATCTAATTTGTATATCTATACATAATAATCAATCAAAACTATACCAGTTTTTATTTATTGTTGTTCCCACAATATTACCAGTGAAATCTAAAATAATCTTGTAAATATTCACATATCCTTATTATATAAAAACCATGCAAAGCAATATGATGGATAAACATTTAATATAACATACTTTTATTAAATTATATGTAATGTCTACATTTAATTAATTGTGGCTTAAGTACAATCTCCAACACTATTATCACTTAAAAAGAATCCATCACATACACTTTGAAAGAACCGATGGTCTCATGCCATTCTCTGTGCGTAGGATTCTCTCTTTAGGGCATCACTTGCTTTTATTTGCTTTTTCCTACTTTATGTTTGCGCACATTGACCAACACCCAAACACACATCTCTTTCCAACGTGTTGGCATAAGTGTCAAGTGGCTTTACCATGTGGCTTATGCACTCATATTCTGCGAAGGCCGAAGCTCACAAGTCACAGTTCCTAGCACCATTAATTCCACACTTCTCCACGTGCCTTTCTTGAGTTTGAAACAAACGTTCGATCGGTTCTTCTATTTCTCTATTTATAATCCCAATCTCTTTCCTCATCCAATATCAAACCAACCATATTGTATAGCCATATATAACTAAAGCTTCTTCATGTTCACTATTTCATTTCATTCAGTTTCCAAGTCTTTCTTCTTCTACATGGGCCCCTTTTCTGTGCCATTGATGCCCCATGGATTTGCAGGAAGAAACATGAAGACGATGATCGATTGTTTGAAGTTTGAACAGTAAGGTTCCAATGATGGAGCCAGAATATTATTGACGGTGACGGCGATGATGATGGAGATTATGACTATGCACCAGCTTCTTAATGATCAAGCAATCGCTAAACTGATGGGTCATATGCTTCTGTGGTTGAGAGGAGGCAGTTTAATTAGTGAGCTTGAAATAATCATATTTTGTCAAGGGAATTTACAGCGTTTTTGGGGATTTTGGTGATATTATTTGGCTTTTATTGAGCTTAATTGCATTAATTATGATTAATGACTATTATATGGAAATTTAAGCCATTTAAGGTATTTGTGGAAGAAATTGAGATCAAAAGATAAATTTGAATTAATATATCTATCAATATA
>JANTPZ010097851.1:0-21046 GCA_025593235.1 Vachellia pachyceras
ATCTTAATCTCTCATATTTAGAACCAAACTATTCTTCTAAATGACTTCTTATACAAGTCGGAGTAACAAGGACCAGAGGAAGTATTGCACTTATGAGCTAAGTAAATCCTTCAACTAACTCCAATATTGTAAGAGCATAGAGTCATTATTTCAATGTGTTTGTTGGGTATAGAATTAATTAATAGAACACAGCAACTCTTTCTCAAGTGGGTTATTCCAATTTTACGAACTCAGAAGATTCATTGTCTCAAGTAGTGTATGTCATTTTCAATATGATTGTGGTGTCATGGTGTGATGAGTCACGTGAATGATGTAATACTGGGTAGCTAATATGTGCTGATATTTATTATTTTGAGAACAGACTTTATATGATTAGTCATCATGAGTTTGAAAAAAATTGGGAGATGCTCTGAACTTGTATTACGCATTAGTTATACAACAACATTTTTCTTATGAGATCAAAAGAGAAGATGACAGTTGGTCAAAAAAAAGAGAAGATGACAAAATGTGAACTATTTAGTATACATCATAACCATGGCCTGTCTCAACCTTTTAAAAAGAAACTTATCTGTATATGTTAGTGGTGAGTTAAAGAAAGGGGGTGATATATCATTGTCCTTCCCACTCAGCATAGCATATATTAAACCATTATTAAATGTGGCCCCAGAGTACATCACTCAGCTTCCAACATGTTCGGTACTGAAGAATATTCTTTATAAAGGAATGGAAAAATACTAGAAAAGAGAACGGAACAACAACTTGAGAATTAACTCAAAAAAAAAAAACAATAGACCAAGTATTATAATAATAGGTTTATTCCGGTACCTTACCTTGGTTTGGAATTGGAGGTTTTTTTTTTTTGATCAACAATTGGAGGTTGTTTTAGTGTAGGCTTTCATAAGATCAAGTGATAGGCCATATCGGTCTCTCGGCACAGTGCATCAGAAAAACATTTTGACCCTATTGTTTTGTTCAACATATATATTGATTTTTGTTTTGTCCTCTTAATAAGTGCATATATGTTGTTTACAAAGTGAAGGTCTGTGTATCGTTTTCAGCTGAGTTTGGAAATAATAAGAGAGTATGTTGCTATGGAAGAAACAAATGAAGATGTTGTAGGACTCTGAGAAGATGTTAAGGGCTCCATTCCATAAAATAAGAATGAATTAAAACTAAAATAATGTTAATATTCCCTTGATGATATTAAATAATATTAATTATTTAATATTTAATTTTAACTTCCAGTTTACATAAATAAAATTCTTAAGCTAGTAAGATGCCCTTCTAGTTGTTGTCGGTATTATTTATTGGCCCTACAAAACTTAATAATTGAGACCTATATTATGTAGGTATTCGTTTGGAGTTCATCTATGTGAGCATTATCTTTACTTTTCACTTAATAATTCATTCTCTTGGTTTAAATTCCAACTTTTTCTACGACCAAATCTTTCGAATTTCTACGAAAATCTTTGTTGGGACCCTCTTTTGTGTGTGAAATTGGAGGTTGCTTCGTAGTAACCCGAACCATCACAAATCAATCATACCTTCAATACTTGTTTTAGAGTGGGATGAAGAAAAATAACGAGAGGAGGGATGAATCATCATTCAAGAAAATCCATTTTATGAATAAATTTTATCCAAAATCCATAATCTTCTCATCACTAATCTGATCGCATAATAATTATATGCACCAGCTAATCAATACATTCCATAGAATTTATGAGGATCTTGGGTGTGTTATTAAAATTTTTGAATCTGTTTTGTCCCAATATAAATAGCATTATCACACACATTCTTTTTTATATGCATCATATCACGACTGTGACATAATATATTAAACTTTTAATATGGAAGAGTGAAAAATATATTCATTTTGCGCCATTGTTCTGCATCATCCTTCTTTCCAAACTCAGAATGAACATCATCAAGTTGATTCATAATATCGGAATCACTTAAATTGGCTGGAGGTCACCTTCTTTTCTATTGAAACGATTTCTCTATAATCTAAATTTGTGTTTCCCATCAAGGAATCAAGGAGACCATGAAGCATTACTTCTGACTGTATGGAAGGCACAGTGAATTTGTGTCAAAGTTACACACGGGACAAGTCAGGCCAGTATGAATGTTCCACCTAGATAACATTCTAAGGCCTGAGAAATCATTTACCATCCATATCAAAGCCACACACAATTTGAACAATGTCTTATCATATGCATCATCTGTCTCAATCCATGGAGGCAAGTTGAAAGGAACAACACCACTGGCCAAATAATGTATTTAGTGCCTAAGGTCCCAAATGGATTGAATCCATCAGTCATCGGAGCAAGATTTATGTTTTTGGGATCCACCGTAAAATATGAAAATTCTGTCGAACACTTTCCAAGCCTCAGAAACCCTTAGATGTCTTAACTTACCATTCGGATTCATTTCACCAGCATGCGTTCTCAAGTGCTCTTCCATTTTAGTCAAAAAATACAATTTTTGCAGTCGCAGCTTTAAAGAAAAATATCTCAGACTCTTCACATGTTTCTTCATTTTCTTCTTCCCTTTCCCTTTCGGCTTGTATCTTGAAGTGTTATACTGCTTACAAATTCATTTGTTTGCATCTGGGCATGCATGGATTTTTTTCGTAATTCAAACCCATTTTATTAATAATCTTCTTTGCATTATAAAAAATGTAGGGATTGTTACATTAGGGAATGTGCCAACCAATAATTTCAATATCATTGACATTCCCTTATTAAAGATACTACATAAACACTTAATGTGGTACAATTTAATTAAAAAAGATAATTTTGAGTACTTAATACACCTAGGATATAGAGCTTTGTCGTTTTCAGCCATAAGTTAAAAAATAACTACGTGCTTCCTCATTCCTCATGTACTGAGGTTCAGAACCTTACACTTCATCTAGGATTACATCATCATGAACCCTAAAAGCATCACGAAGTGCGTCATTGATGGGATCAACATGATACTCTTGCATTCCTATTTGTGAGATTGTAGAACTATAATCTCTCAAAACATCATCAATTTCTCCATGATGTAGCCAGTATTTATAACTTTGAGGGAACGACTTAACTTTTAAATGTTTCCTAACAATATCTTTAACATGCCACTTTTTGAAATTATAGTTAGGATAAGGACAAGAAATCTTACCGTTAATCTTGTCATACGTGTCAACAAAATAAAAAAAATTGTTCAATCCAACGAAATATCGATAGAATGTATGAGGAAACTTGATCCATCACTTATCCATCAGAAGTACTTCAAAGATAGCAATAATGATGATAATAAGAAGTGTGATTAGAGAAAGAAATAAAAATGTAGAAGTTTTTGGGTTGGACGAGGCTTAAATTGAAAATTTTCAACGACAGAAAGCTAGTAGCAGTTTTAAACTACGGCTAAAACTGCTACAAATTGTTTCGAGATTTGTAGCAGTCCCTGTACCACTACCTTAACTGCCATAAAAGTTTAGGACTGTTGGATTTTGCAGAGGTTTTAAAATTTTGAATTTTAATTACGAGTGCGAACAAGGTTGAATTTCAAATTTGTCGCGGTCTTGAAAACCACTACAAAATGTCTGTTAAGTTTTGTAGCAGTTCTATACTGCTACTAACATCTAAAAAGATTTTTTAGTATATAATAAAATTATAAATTATAAAATAAATATATTATAATTGTATATTACATATATATTAATTAATACTCATTCAATATACGAATTTAAATTTTAAATTTTTATAAATAATTAACAATTTAATTATTAAATTATGATTCAAATGTAGTTAATAATATTAAATGTTCAAATAAATACAATATTGTATTCAAATTAAAATGTATTTAATAATAATAAAATAGAATCAATGTCTGGCTGTTGGGGATGGGGTCATTTTGATCACTGGGAGGAGCTAGGGGTTGGGGAGGGTCCTCACTCCTAGGAGGATCTAGGGGTTAGGAGTCAGGCTAAGTTGGTAGAGGCATGTAGAAGCTTAGCATAAGAGGGAGTTGTGGGAGAGCAACACTAGGATGAGTGACTTGAAATGCCATATGTAGCAGAGAATTTGCAACTGGTCTCCACATCTCTATCTGCGCCTACTCTTAAGTTGCATGCATCTGCCCTTGCACCTGTGCTTGGATCTCCTCCTCCACCTGCGCATGGATCTTAGCATGCAGTGACTTTCTATCTATATCAGAATCACCATGCCTTCTAAGTCCAGATGTGGTCTCTTGGTATGGAGCAACAAAAGATGGAGTCCCTACTTCGTATCTACTTTCCCAAAAGACAATAGTCCTCATCGTCCTAAACCTGAAATCTAGGTGAGACAATGGGGTCTATCATTGACCATTAGGACTCCCTGAGCTCAGTATTAGTTCGTTGATTAAGCTCTTGGAATAAAAAAATATTAAGTAAATCTCATTAAAATGACTATTTGAAACACAATAAATTATTAAATAAAACATGTAACTTACAATAATTTCTTCAATCTCCTACGTCAATGGAATTCTATCATTGTGCCTGTAAGTAGTCATTCAACCCTCCCTTTGTGCTTCTTTGTAAGTAATTTAAATTTTAATTTGAATAAAAAATTAAAATTTAAATTACTCACCCTGAACATCCACTTTAAAACCAATGGACTAACTAAAAGAAGGGCGTGGGAATCCCTGCTCCTCGGCAATATCCTTGTCCTCAAAGTTCTTAGCCTCCTCGACTGAGATGTTTATCCTACCAACCGTTAAATCATCAACATTGATGTCATAAGTATGCTCCGAATTCGTAACGGCACCACTATTCTCTAGGATCTCTACCTCGGCCCTACCAATATCCGGGATTTTGTCATCAGAGGTCATAGGAGCCTTTCCAGGCCTACGACCAGGATCATGACTAGACATCTATATATCAAATAAATATTTTAATTATTACAAAAAGTATATTATAATTAAAAAATAAATTAAATAACAACAAAATATTAAAAATAAAATTGCAAAAATGGAACGAAATAAAATTAAATAAAATAAAATAAATTAGAACAAAAAATAAAAAACATAAATTAAAATAAATTATAACTGAAAAATAAAACGAATTAAAAATAAAAAAACTAAACTAAATTGAATTATAACAAAAAATAAAAAGAAAATAAAAATTAGTTAAAATAAATTATAACTGAAAAAATAAAACGAAATAAGAATACAAAAATAAACTAAAATAAAATAAATTATAACTTAAAAAAACGAAATAAAAACTATATTAAAAAGATTATAAAAAATGCAACGAAATAAAAACTATATTAAAAAATTATAAAAAAATGCAACGAAATAAAAATAAAAGTAATTAAATTAAAATAAATAAATTTAAAATAATTATGGGAAATTTACTGTTCAGTCCCACATAAGGGAATTATTTATCAAATGGTCCCAAGTTTTAAAATATTTATCAAATGGTCCCATATGTGTTGTCAATACAGCGCATGGTGTTGTCAATGCAGCGTATGGTGTTATCAATGCAGTGCATGGTGTTGTCATGTCACAACCCTTGATAACACCATGCGTTGTATTGACAACACCTCTGGGACCATTTGATAAATATTTTAAAGCTTGTGACTATTTGATAAATAATTCCATTATGTGGAATTGAATAGTAAATTTCCTTTTAATATTATTACTAAAAAATAAACTAAATACAAAAATCGAAATAAAAAATATATAACAAAATTCAAATTACAGCTTATTGGAACAACGCAGAAGTTGACTTCATATACAGTGGAAAATAATTGGAAGAATATTAATTAATTCAGTTAAGGGGCACGAGCAAGAAATTATAAATAACACAAGTTATCCTAAACTTGCACCAAGCAAAAACTAAACCAACCTCATATATTTTTCTTCACTAGGAGCATAACCATGAAGCAAATGAGTCATTCTTCTCTGCAAGAGACGAAGCTGATGAACATAGAGACTGCTCATCATCATGAAGAAGATAAAGTGAGAGTTCTGTATGAAGTATCCTACAAAGGGTGTGTTCCAACTTTGAATTCCTTGCTACAGGAAGACCCAGGAATGTTGCAGAAAATTAGCTCACAAACTATCTTCATAGAAACTCCCTTGCACATATCAGCTTCCCATGGCCACCTTGAATTCACAAAAACCCTCCTTTCTCATAAACCAGAACTCGCCCTCGAGAGAAACTCTTCACGAAGCACACCTCTCCACTTAGCTTCCGCAGAAGGACACATGGACATTGTGAAGCAGTTGGTTGAAGCTCGTGAGGAGGCGTGCTTGGCTTGTGACCAGGAAGGCAGAATTCCCTTGCACTATGCAGTTATAAGAGGGAGAAAAGACGTTATGTTGGAGCTGATTAGAGCAAAGCCTGAGTCTTTGAAGATCCATGATGATACGGGGAAAACTATTTTCCACTTGTGTGTGACCTTCAACCAGTTGGAGATCTTGAAAGATTTGGTGGCTTTGGATACTTCTGGCACCCAAGAGCTCTTAATTGAGGGAGACTTGGATGGCAATAACACCATTCTCCATTTGGCTATAATGTTGAAGCAAGTTGAGGTACTTGTTACTTGAATGTTTGTATTTTGATCTGTTTCTGGCTGTGCTATCCATTTAAGTCACAAGCATATACAACAGATTATATCTGCTTCTTCATTGTTGTGTAGACTGTGAGTTACCTCGCTTCAATTCCAAAGATAAGGTCAGAAGCATCGAAGTTGAAGAACGACATGGGTTATAGTGCCGCCGATACAGTTCATGGAATTCCCAAGGACTCCAAGAGCCTTGAAATACAAGTCATATTAATGGAGTCTGGAATCAAATGTGGAAGGAAAGAAAGGATTGGCGTTGCTAGCGAAGAAGACAGAAGTGGGAAGAAGTGGTCGTGGAGAAACGTTTTCAAAAGAATAGACCAGTGGCTTAATTATAATGGAGATTGGCTAGAAGAAATGAGGGGGAATCTAAGTCTGGTTGCGACTGTAATTTCAACCATAACCTTCCAAGCTGCACTTAACCCTCCTGGAAGCGTCATCCAACAAGGTATAAGACCAAGTGACCCCAATTTGAACTTCACTTCCAATTCCACTCATGGTGGACCCCTCGGCTGCTTGACGTACCAAGATATTGATGAGTCAGAGCATACTTATGATGATGTATGTCCTGGGCAAGCCATCTTGGCTTATCGTTATCCAGATCGCTTTGCCGCATTCATAACCTACAATACGATATCTTTTGTGGCATCTCTGTGTGTTGCCCTCTTGCTTGTGAGTGGAGTTCCTCTCAAGCATAGATTTGTGATGTGGATTTTATCTATAGGCATGGGCATAGCTTTAACTTGCCTTTTAAATGCTTATTTTATTGGTGTCAACCTTCTCATCCCATACACAGTAAGTACCGGTGAAGGGGTGCGCATAGCCACTTCGGTTTTTATTGATTTGTACTTTCTGGTTTTTATATACATGGCGGTGATGTTTTTAATTTGGGCCCTGAAGAAATTGCGGCCGGGGGTGAAGAAATTGAAGGCAAAGTTAACTAGGCATTTTGAAGGCAAGTGACCACATGCATGCGCTGCTAATGTTTGATATATATGATCTCTTCAGCAATTGGTGTGTCGTAGGGGTGCACAACAACTATTCAGTTAATTTTCTGTGTATGCCTCCACTTATATATTTAATAAATGGCTTGTGTGTTTTACATGCTTTCACTACAGTATGTTTTTTTTCCTTCATATAAACCATTTTTTTCATATAGGTAATGCTAACAAAATTTAATTACGTACCGCAAGTGTACGAGTCATGAAAATAATATATGGTAAATCAAGGTCGATCCCACAGAAACTCAATTTAATAGATAAGTAAGCACTAGAAATCTAAATTTCGTTTAAATTGAGCAAATCAAAATACGAATAATGGAAATATAAATTCAAATGAACTAAAATATTAATTTTAATGCTCTAGAAAATATTGATTGACATAAACAATCTAGAGTAGCGAATCCATTCTTTAAGTTTTAGAGCATGTAATTACCTAAATAAATATATTAAAATTTTAATATGTTAATCTAGAGTATGAATAGATGTAGTATCTCCCAATTATCTACAACCATCTCTCAAATAAAACTATTATCCTTAAATAGCTATTCAAAAGACATTAACCAGAACAATTTCATTATAATTATATGAGTCATGTAGATATATACCTATCCTACAGACAAATTAGAATAAATTCTAATCTCACATTACTCACTTTAAAGGTTCAATTAAGATCCACTGTCGATGTTAATATAAATTCTCCATATTCACAATTAATGTTAATCATAAGATTTAAATTGAATAAACCCTTGTGCGCGCGTTTCGCCTTGGATGTATGGGTTGGATATTAATGTACTTGTTTTGATCTTGATGTGCTGCTCTCTGGACGTCTCTTGCGTGATTATTGTGTCTTTGGATGTGCTCCTTGGACACGCGCACATTGCGTGCTGCCCCCTCTACTTGGGTTGTGCCTTCCTCTTTCATAATTATATATATATATATTGCGTTTTGCTCTTCAGAGCCTTTGTTGCTTTTCTCTTCTTGTTTTTTTCTTTTGCTTTGAATCTTTCTTTATTTCTTGATTTGTCAAGATTCTCTCTCAATTACTTCCTACAAAATAACAAAATAAAAAATAGAAGGAAATAAAATAAAAAAATAAAAATTCCTAAAGACTTTAAATTATTATTATTTGTTATGATTAAATAAATCCCTAAGATAATGCATGATACATTTATTTTGAACTCAAAATATTTTCAAATTATATTAATAACCCTCCAAATATATCAAATAAATTAAAAATTTGGAGAGTTATCAATAGGTATTTTAGGGTTCGTTTGATAAGCGGTAGGAGAAGTGACTTTTTGGTAAAATATCTTTTAGAAAAGGAATTCTAGGTAGAAGTTAGGAGATGTAATGAGATTTATGTTTAGATAAATGTTGTAGAGGTGATTTTTGGTGGAAAATATCTTAAAAGGATATAAATCTCATTAAATAATATATATTTTTTATATATTGTGATAAAATTAGGGAAATATATGTAAATTAAATATCATTGAAAAGTAAAATTGTTCAAAATTTCTAATCACATATGGTCATATATCATATTTTTTCATGTAGTTTTATATTTTAAATAACGATATTTCAAAAATATTATACTTGGCTAGGTGTAATTGGAAAACTTAACATAATGAATATAAGGAAATTCACCTATTTTTCCTTATTTAAGTCAATTAGAAATAGTGAAATGACCATGGACCCCACATAAAATAAAATGTTTGCATAATGTTTGAGAAGTAAGTTTGGGTCGAAAATAATTTAAAGGGAATGAATATTATTAAACAATACATGCATACATTATATTTATATATTGTGATAATTTTTGTACAAAAAATAAAAATGATAAAAATAGTCAATACCTATATATTATATTTATTTAATGGTAAACATAAATATTTCAAAATATTTATTATAATTAAATAATTTATCTAGCTTTTTATAATGTCTCCGAAAAGTCATGTGTGTCTTACATTAATTAGGACAAGAAGTAATAATTCATGCAAATTATGATAATTTTAAGACAGAAATAAAATTAAATACCCTTATTGATTAACTGTATTTCCTCTTTTTCTTTTTTATACCCTATCTCTTCTCTCTTTTTCCTTAATGTGATACTGGAGGAGATCAGAATAACTTCCACGTTTGTGCAGCTTTTGGCCAAAAATACCTTTTCACGTAACGTTTTTCCTTGTCCATAAGCTGCACAAATGCTGACCCAAACACATGCTTAGTGAGATTCCAACATTCTTAATCATACTAACATTCAAAATTTCAAACCAGTTTGAAAAGCTTTTTTTTTGAAAAATTTATATATAAAAATAGAGCTAATTCCAAAGAAATTTAAGAAAGATTTATATGAATTACTTGGTAAATTTTTGTGTCACTAAATGCACAATATCATTTGTATACTCTCCAATAAAAGAAAAGATCATGTTGCCTTTCTGTAGGGCCTACTATCCTCTAAATTTTTTCTCTTAAACCTTTATTTTTCCCACTCACAATTTTTAAGGCAAAGTAAGATCCGCAAAAGGCATTTGGATCATTTTAATTAGATACATGTCATATCATTTATGGTATGAAATTACCATGTCGATTTGGCAAAAAAAGAAATTACCATGTCATTTATGATGCACACAAGAATTTCTCCACTTACCATTGGGGCTAGATGCATGAGTTTTCTCCACTTACGTACGTACGATATCGTCTTTTCTAGCTTGACCTTGTTAAAACTTGAAACTCTTCTTCACCCTAAATCGAGTCCTAGCGCACTTGAAAGTGAATCACAACAATCCATTGAGGAGAAACGAAACAATCCCCCTCCCACCAAGCCAATAACAAACAATAATCAAATTAAATTTTTCGAACCAGCATATGACACACAACCAAACACTGATCAGATCGTACTAAGCTATTTTTTTCCCTCCATTTTATTCTTTCATTTAACTTTGTGCCGTTAGATCATTAGATTCCTGCTGTTAAATAAAGATTAACGGTGTCAAAAATTTCCATTAGATTACCAACAGCTTCAAGAACATCTTCTCCTTCCTGGCCATCAAAGGAAGAGGAATACACTTGATATATGACCTGCAAAAGGAAAAGAAAACACGATTAAAAAATGGTAAAACAAGATATTTTGTTGAAAGCTAAATCAATCAAAGATAAGAAGTAAAATGATTTAGATGACGCATCTTTGAATAATCAAAGGAAAATGGGCAGCACCACAAGAAGGTGAAGATGAAGAAATTGGGTCAAGACATGAGATCATTGTCGTGTTATTATTCAGAGGACGAAGCCAATGGATGCAAAGCGCCACCTCATTCATCTTCGCCGTCATCGTCTTCGGTGAAAGTGAATTAAACGGTTACTCATTGCATAGGAGACTCTATTACTAATCAGTACAAAGAAGAAGTCAGTATTATTCTATTCAAGAATAAAAAAGAATTGAGGCAATAAATTTGAAGTGAAATTAACTAGCAACATTCCTCTGGTTCTCCTCAATTATCCTTTCAAGCTCTTCTTTCTCTTTCCGAGCTTGCTCCTCCTTACGATTGAGTTTTGATGATTTAGAAACGTGGACGTGACTCGAATAAACGAAGACAAAAATGAGTGAGTGAGTGAGTGAGTGTGTGAGTGAGAGAGAGAGAGAGAGAGAGAGAGAGAGAGAGAGAGAAGCCATGTCAACACATTTTTCCTCGTTACGATGACAAATTTTTTCCGCCAAACGTGCAGAGCCCAGTCAAAAAGTAAGGGTTTAACGGTTCAACGTCTTCAGGAGTTAAAATGGGCACACCTTGCTCTGTTTTTGACACTTCTAAAGCGATATTAAGTTAAAATAAAATTTCAGATACTCACAGTCCTTTTATGGATATTTCCGGGGCTAAAATGTCTCTTAATCCTTTTACCAATAAAACTTGTTATTCTAATGTGAACAAACAGTATGAAATTGACTAATAAATGTAAATTAAAAGTGACACTTGTTGTAACTTGTACGTAAATGTTCTTTTACAAAAACTTGATAATATGACACACACAAGCACACACACTGTTAAGAATCATCCGAGGCCCACTGGCAGGTCCAATCCTAATATTGCACAGGCCTTAGATACATAAGCCCGATGACTACCCCAGCTGATTGTGTACTGTGACTGATTGTGTTTTTTGTTCCCCTTTTTTGAGTGGGAAAGGGCATTTCACCCCCCGGTATCCCGGATCCTTTCGGACCCAGACTAATCCGGGGTCGCCCCCAGAAGAGGACTTTCCAGGGTTCGAGCCCAAGACCTGGCGGGTACGCGGCGCCTTGCCTTCCCCTTGTCAACCAGTCGGACCAACCCACCTGGGCGTCTTTTTTGTTCCCCTTTGCTTTCTGTAAATAGCGTGTATTATTCCTGAAGGATCACGTGTATTGATCCTGCTAACTGTACAGCTATGACACCCTTCTATTTATAGTGCACAGTGCATGACAATGAATACACACTGAAATTATCTCTGCGACTCTCTCCTTTCGCCCATTATTTTTGTCTCACACAAAAGGCAGTCAGAAATTTCTTCTGTGTGATTTGTGTATGTATTAAATACACGTACACTGTAATACTTAACTTGTCCGAGTATAATAGTTCGTCAATGTGTTTGTTGGGTACAGAATAAAACATACTTATGAGGGCCCAATGTCTCTCTCAAGCTGAGTCATTTAATTTTCAATGTATTATGATTGTGATGTCATCGTGAGTAATGCAAATGATGTAATTCACTAGCTATCTGGTATGCTTTTGAACGTTTATTTTGAGAACAGGCTTGTATGATCTAGCTTATTTGAAAAAACGTGGAAGATGTTCTGAACTTGCATTGCAAGTTGTTAGCTATTCGACTACCAGATATTCCTTCCACTCAACCATATACGACGACCACAAAGACTTGATTTCTTTCGTGTAATTAAGAAAAAATATCTTGATTCAGTCAAATTCATGCACACAAAAAAGGTCTTAAAAACGCAATTGTTTGCAGCTTACGGAAGCAGAACTTGACTTCATATAAAGTGAAAAATAATTGGAAGAATCGCCATTCAAGGAAAAGTTAATTGAATGATGGTTACGATATAAACTTTAAAAATTAAAGTCAACATTAATTGTCCAGATTGCCATTATAATCAATCATGAATGACGTGCTCACATGCTAGTTTCTAATCCACCAATGGATTAGCTATAGAATTAAGTAGCCAATATGCATGATGCAGGATCAATGATAGACTACCTGTCATAGAATGAAAGTTTGCATCACAGAATCCACGGCAAAAGTTCAAATAAGGTGTTACCATATATTTGCATCTATTAAACAATTATAGCCTGGAACATCTTTTTTTTTGGCAAATGACTGATATATCCTCCAATTTGATGCAATCTTTCTCGAGATACAATCGGATACTAAAAGTGGAAGCTTCTCTCAGTGAAGTTTCAAGTTTTGGCTTACCACTTGCAAAGGATTAACCTCTTCCATTTAGGTCAATTTCAATTCCGGCCTTGAACTTGCTTACAAAGATCCATCAAAATAGTTTTTGTTTGAAGAGTCAGATTCATCCAAGCATCAGCAACGAGAATATATGAAATGCAGGCCTCAAACTCAAAAAATTACGGATCTTTAGAGTGGCATATCAAATTCTTGTCCAAAAATAAGAATTGTTGTTAGATTGTTGTTATTCCATGCATGTCTTGTAAGTTCTAATTAACTTCTTGATATGCATATAATTCTTAATAATAAATTCGATAAGATCTGAACTTGAAGATCATATTTGAATGGAAGTAAATTAATGACCATGTAACTCATCATCATGTTTAACTGTGATCATTTCACCCATAAATAATTAAATAGCATATCCTGAGCATAAATGTTTTTAAATGTATGACTTTTAACTTGGATGGATTTCAATTGGACTAGCTGTGTAGCTTTAATATTAATTTGAAGAAAAATATATCTAAGCTTCAAATATTATCAGCAACTAACGTCAATATAATGTGTTTTGCTTTCATGTGGTAGTGGCTATTATGAAAAAAATAAACATACATATATATATATATATTGGAAATGCTCATGTCATGGCAAAATATTGCTATATATATATATATTTGCTTTCACTGTCATATTGCCATCAGTAGTGAATCTATTCAGACAGCCTATTGAAGGAAAGATATAGATAAGATAGTTGCCTTTACACTATTACGGAGGAACAATTGAAGGATTTTTAAAGCTATAATATTCTACTTTGCGTAAAGTTTATATTATCATTACATGGTCGAATTAAAGGTATCGCAGGTTTTAACGTTTTAATAATATTATTTCTTTCCCAAATTTATCAGATCACACAGATGTACATTAATTTTAATTTGTTATTGTATTCACACATTGGTCTTTCTATTTTTCCCACAATAATAATCATCAATAAAGATATTTTTAATTTAAAGTTTTCCAAACTATATGCGTTATGAACAATTAAGGATAATTAAATGATAGCAGTCAATTGCATCTAGATTCTCATGTGCATATTAAGAAAGTTGGAGCAGTTGTATTTTACATTTACATAATTATTTTCACCTCAATTAATCCTAAATGACAAGGGGTAATTAAACAGTTCCATAAAATTTGCTTTTCCTTTTTATTAAAAAGAAAGAAAAATTAATCCTTAAAAAATTACAATTAGCTAGTCAACTATATAGAGAATTTATGTCCCGTTTATTTCATATTAAATAGTTTCTAATGTTAAAGAGATTATATTTAAATTTGTGCTCTACCTCTTTTAAAAAAGGAAAAAAAAATTATCCACCGCTTCCTTACCGCGGGTGGTGATTGATAAGGATGTTTTACCCTCTTGATCTCTTTGTAATACTTTAACGTATTAATGTATTTCACATCTTATTCAAAAAAAGAAAAAAAAATTAAAATGCGAGAAAACTAATGTTTAACAATCTTTTGATGTGGGTATACAAGAACTTCCCCCTAGACGAAAAAGCAGCACAAAAGATACACTAGCGTAACAGAAACATTATGTGAATAGCGAAGCGAAGCGGTACATTGGTCTATAATAGTTAACAAGGAAACACCCACATCCACATCAACAGCCAAAAATGGCAACTGAAGTGGAAATAGCAATAGTTCCCCAAAACAACAATGAAGAAGAGAGAATCAGAGATCTATATGAAGCAGCACAAAAAGGGTGTGTTTCACCTTTGAACACACTTCTTCAGCAAGATCCCTTGATTCACAGACAACCCTCTTTGAAACTCTCTTACACATCAGCTTTAGTTGGCGACAACCTTCTTTGAAACTCCCTTACACATATCAGCTTTACTTCGCCACCTTGAATTTACCAGAACCCTTATTGCTCACAAACCAAAACTCGCCCTCGAGTTAGACTCATCCCAACACACACCTCTTCACTTGGCTTCCGCAGAAGCCCACATCGAGATTGTGAAGGAACTGTTGCGAGCAAGCAGGGAGGCTTGTTTGGTTCGTGAACAAGAACACAGAATCCCTCTGCATTATGCAGTTGAGAGGGAGAAGAGACGCTGTGTTGGAAGTGATTAGAGCAAAGCCTGAGTCTTTGAAGATAGTTGATGAGAAAGGGAAAAATGTTTTCCATTTGTGCGTAATGCACAACCAATTGGAGATCCTTAAAGATTTGGTGGATTTGTTGGATACTTATGACACCCATGGTACTTTTTGTATTTAATAATTTTACCCTTAATTTATTGTTATTGTACTTCTTAGCTCTCACTCATTCATATTGCTATATGTGGTGATTATATTCAGATAGCCCCTTAAAATAAAGATGGGTAAGATAATTGCCTCTACGGTATTACGGAAGAATTATTTGGAGGATTTTTAAAGCTTATATTCCACTTTACTTAAAGATTATGATTTAAAAAAGCAGATCATTGTGTTGTATATTATTACACTTTTACTTTATTTATTGCAAAAAAAAATAAGGTTATTTTTCTCAATGCGAAATGAAAAGAAAATGCTTAAATAGCATATTATTTTAACAAATATATATAATAAACATAACATTGGCAAAAGCCTCAGAGTCAGAGGTCTCGCACGCTTAACAATAATATTTCTCTTCCAAATTTATCTCAACTTCTGAACGTTTTGATCAAATCACAGATATATTCTTTTATCTTGACACATTTATTGTGTGACCATGCTGGTTACTATTAGACTTGAATATGAACCAGCTGATAATTATTGCAAAATTATATATATATATATATATATAATGCAAAACAACGCAAACACAAATATATTGGTACATACAATGGAGTTCAAGCCACATTTATTAGCTCAAATGTTGATTTTGTAAGTGGATGTTAGTGATCAATTGGCACCAAATGGGCCTACGTATAATTTTCTTCCCTGATGATCTTTGAGACCTCGCTCACGACCCAAATGATATTAATTCACACATTCGATAATCCTTCCATTTATTATCTCAATATTTCTGTATATCCTTTTTTTTTTGCCAACAATATTTCTGTATATCCACGCCGCTTACTGTTGGACTTGAATGAAGCCACTGATAATTATTGCAAAATTATATTTATAATACCAAACAACGCAAACATACACAAAGATAATTATTTAATATATGATTTAAGTACATACATATATTAAATATTAAATGTTATAAAATATTATTTCTATCACAAAATTGTATTTTTATTTTTATATTATATCTATATATTATTTATAATATTTAAGCATATATGAATATATGTATCATAAATGTAATATAATATGAAATTAAAAATAATATGTAAGAGGATTAAAAAAGAATGTCAATTTTAGAGTAAAACATATATATTTATCATTTTTAAAAACATTTTATTTTTATTTTAAAATAGTGTTAAAAATCACTCGACCTCATATAACTATACTTAATATAATTTATACACACAGAAATAAGAAATTAATATAAAAATAATTAAAAGGTTATTGGTAAATATTTATAATATGTTTTCCGGTTTAATTATATTCATTTTTAACTATAATTTATGCGTGTAGGGGTCGACCATGTCAACATCCCTCACATTTGTGGATCTCAGGTGTTGCATGACTCTCTCTCTCTCTATATATATATATATATGTGTGTGTAGGAATTAGTGAGAGATGTGATATTGGGTTAATGCCGACGGCTTTGTATCATTCCGTATTAACAGCACATTTGAGAGTCTATATATACATGGGCTTTTACTGTGTAAATTAGTGGTGGACCTAGGACTCCGACTTAGGGGTGCAAACTATTTTTTGAGAAGATAAGTGAGACTTATTCTTAATATCTTTTGAGAAGAATTTGAGTGAAAATTCAATGGATTCAAAATTAGCAAATGAGTGGGTGCAAAATAATCATATAGTACTAATATATATCTAATTTTCTGGAAGTCAGGGGTGCGGATGCATCCGGTGGGGACCAAGTAGGTCTGCCCATGGTGTAAATGATGATAATGGGGTGTTTGGCAAAGCGGTCAAACACCCCAAAAGCATGTTCAACAGTATTTTTTCGTAAAACGAGACAATCTAATCCATATATTTGTCTCGTAAATGGTAAAATCACTTCTCCATCACTTTCTCAAATGGATCCAATATTTCATTAATTCAAGCGGTATTCAGGAATATTCCGCTGCTTCTGTGTTGCTCAACATGGCATGAGAGCCTTTGATTGAGAGGACAGCCTACCCTCTCCAGATATTGGTCTAGGACCACATCACAGCCACGGCCTACTTTCACAGAACGGGCCCGAAAAGTCAAGAAGACTCCCTCTTGTGACTGTGTTTCAAGATTCCGTACGACACGGATCCACAACCCGACGGACAAAAATATCACAATGAAGGCACTCATTCTGATTGGAGGATTTGGAACGAAACTAAAGTCTACTGACTCTAATTCTACTGACTCTAATGGCTTGTTTGGTACGTAGAATTCATTTTGATGGATATGAAAATGGATATGGATACGGAAATGGATATGAAAATGGAAATAGAAATGTGTCTTAAAATTATGTTTGGTATGTCATGGAATTGAGACATGATTTTTATATGAAAAGACCTAAAAACCCTCCTAAATTAAAAAAATCTTTTTTAAAAAATATTCCTGCACAATTTCGTCACCGTCGAAGCCGAAGGAAGCAAGAATCATCGTGAGTCGCCGTCAAGCTTCAGCCTCGTGGGTCGCCGTCGTGGGTCACCGTTGTGGGTCGAAAAGGAAAATGCAGTTGCAGATCGAAGTCGAGAAGAGGAAGTTGAAGATCGAAGTCGCAGATTGAAGGTGAAGATCGAAGTCGCAGATTGAAGGTGAAGATCGGAGATCGAAGTCGCGAAGAGGAAGTCGGAGATCGAAGTCGTTGTGGGTCACCGTCGTTGGTCTGATAGGTCGACGTCATCGTGGTTGGAGGTCGCTGGAGGTCGTGGTTGAAGATGAAGCTGTGTCGTTGGAGGCCGCTGACGTCACCGTCGTCGTTGGGCAAATGTGGAATTGTTCACATGGAATTGCAAATCTTACCTTTTGGGATGGAATTGAAAGGGGGGGTTTTTGGTGGATATGGAAATGGAATTGGATTCCATTTTCATCCAACCAAACATACATATATGATGAAATTGGGTTCCAATTCCATTTCCATGGACCCAATTCCATCATACCAAACGGGCCCTAATTGTCACCAAGTCTCTTGCTGATTTTGCCAACAAACTTATGATTCTGCATCAGGTCAAAGCCTTTTTCTTCAAGTCCTATTTCTTTTATGCTTAACTAGTAAAGTTGAGATGTGCTTTGTTGATGATTTTTCTATGCAATATCTGATACTGTGTTTTATGGATCTGCCCCATGTGTGTGGTGTCACAAAAAGCTATGAATGCATATACTTCTGCCAAGTCAGGAAGGACCCAAATAATAATTACTTGTCTAAACAATAGTAGCTAGGCTAATGTCAAAAGAAAAAAAAAGTTTGAGATCCTTTTTATTTTTTATTTTTATTTTTGGTGAAAGAGATCCTTTTTATTTTCTTATCATTGACTCTTACCTTCCTGATGCTTTCTTATTTTCCTACAAACTCCAGGTAACAACAACTACATTGCTTCACTCTCCAGGTAACAATCTCAATCTTGGATATGATGATAGGTCTTTGCAGCTTGAGAAAAAAACCTGCAAATTATCCATGAACTCCCACTTTTCTGAACAGGGACTAATATCAAGTGGCATACGTCAAAAACTCGCTAACATAGCAGTCATTATCTGTGCAAACTGTTAAATGTACTAAGTTTTGATTTTGGTGTACGGACGTGTTATTGTTTGGTTGTCCTTTTATTTTGTAGTGTGAGATGGTGTGTTAGGTTGTATGATAGGTTTTTTTACTTTGGCTAGTGTACATACTTTTCTGTGATTAATAAAATTGATTGTATTTGAAAAAAAAAAAAGAATGCAAGACTTTTCATATCCATTTTTTGAAAATTGGATGTGAGAATAACCCTTGTGCATCCATTTTTTAACCTCTCATATCCAGTTTTACAGGTATATCTCTCACATTCAATTCCTAATGAACGTGACATATATTTATTTATGATATTTCAACGTCTCCAAGGCTAGAAAAATAGACTTGAAAAGTGTATATTGTAGTAGCATATCAAGTCCTTTTTACATAAAAATGGATGTGACAGTTTAATTTCTCATGTCTGTTTGATCCTAATAAAGACAACCCCACAAAATAGACGTAAAAATGCTTAAAAATTGGATATAAAAAGTGTCCATTTGAACAGTGAATATATTAATATTTTATTTATAATCTTTGAACTTTAACCCTTTAAAATTTTAATCCATAAATTATATGGAATAATTTTTAATCTTCTAAAATATAGGGAACTCTAGTTTTAAATGGTTAAACTAAATAAATGATGAGTTAAATTGAACTATAGTTCATAAATTAAGTTACAAGTGAATTAAAACTATAAAGATTAAATTGCCACTACTAGAAAAATGTGATTTAGCGATGAAAAATCTGTCGCTAAATGGCTATTTTCCGTCACAAAAAACGAAGGTCGCTAATATTTTTTGTCGCTAAATGGAAATTTTCTGAAGGAAACTAGCTATTTAGTGATGGATTTTTCCATCGCTAATTGACATTTTTTTAGTAGTGTGCATTAAGTCAAAGTTTAAGAACTACATTAGAACCACATAGATAAAAAGAATTAATTTTTCCCTGTTAATGCTCCATATTTTTCTAAAATTTTTACAAAACTATTTGACTCAATTGTACTTTAATTTACCAAATTTAATTGGGGCAGTTTGTTTTTTTTTGAATTAACTGGGGTAGATAATTCTGCCGACATCACTTTCTCTACAATTTTTGTATTTCAATAAAAATATGACAAACCAATAATAATTTGCAATATAATTTATTTTTCTTACATTAAAGTTGTAATTTTCTGAAAGAATCTTGTCGGCGAATAATGTTTAGAAACCGACAAGGGAATCAAACAGTGATCCAGACTGGCACACTATTGACTAGACCACTACATTGTTGTTGTTAGCATAATTTAGTGGCCCTACAAAACTTGATAACTGTTAACTTATAAGGTGCAACAGAATCATTCTCCTTTATTCATCACACAAAGGGAACAATGATTCATCATTCATCTATTCTATGATCAGAACATGTATAATACAGAGATTCACTACTACAAAATATATTTTTAACGCCTTTTTTTAGACCCTTTTAACGCCCTTTTTTTGGGGGGCGTATATCTGGGGGGTGTAGTAAGTTTGAGGTTTTAACGCCCTTGAAAGGAGGAAGGGCGCCGTTGGAGACCCTACAGCGCCCTATATTATTTAGAAAGGGCTCCTTAAATCACTGCTTTCGGCGCCCTTTTTTCATAAAAAAGGGCGCCGTAGGTTTTTTTAAAAAAAAAATGAAAAAAGGGCGCCGTAGGTTTTTTTTAAAAAAAATGAAAAAAGGGCGCCGTAGGTTTTTTTTTAAAAAAATATTCTACCTAAATTTTGAAAATTCGTAATTTATCGTAAGAAACTCTAAATTAGGTGGTTCAAATCTCATTTTAAAGCTCTTTCAATCCTCTATTAATAAAAAATAATAACTCATATCAGTCTTTGAATCATGGTCCAGTAACTCTTCTTCTTCAACATCAAACATCTCAAAAAGGTCTTGAAATTGCTCACTCAGTTATAGGTGCTGTTGTTTCAGTTCCAGCAATAAAAACACATTGAAATCAAAAGAGGAGGGGAAGAAGATGACATATTGAAGTAAGTTTAAACACTAAACATAAGAGATGAGTAACTACAAAATAAGAGAGTTTAAATACTAACTACAAAAGATAAGATAAATGAAAGAAAGAAAAAGAAGAAGCTGACTTACAATGAGAGAGGAGAGCCATCGGAGAAGCTAAAATGAAACAGAAACCGCATATAAATAAT
>JANTPZ010097852.1:0-16151 GCA_025593235.1 Vachellia pachyceras
TTGAATTTACATGCAACCATGAAAAATCACTTATCGGGATGGTGTTCTGTTGTGTTCTTCCTTGCATCCCAATTGACATGACCATTTGCTGTAATTACACTGATGATAGCAACCTCAGATTCACGTCCCAATATGCAAGTCGTCATTATCAATATGTAAAACCTCATTATCCTATGGGGAGCTACAATATCCCGGATCATGTTCTTATATGGTACCACAACTTTAAGCCAAAAAATGCTCGAGCAAATTATCACGGGAGGATTTCATGTGAAATCTCTGCTACAGATGGGGCTGATAATATTGAGTTAATAGACTCTGAATCTTCCATCAGAGCATGTGGAGTGTCCCCAGTATATGCCTCAAAGAGCGAGTTCATGTCCGATAGGAAAAGAAAGAGGGTTGCCCGCATTGAAGACACTCTATACAGGAGGAAAGATAAGCGCTACAGAGAAGTACAATTTCTTTGATTATCTTCAAGGTACCTCTGGCCTTCTGTTTGTTTTTTCCCCCGATGAATTATAAGCTCAACTTTATTGCGGAATTGAATTCATCTTTCTATTATACAAATTTATGAATTCATCTTTTAGTGTTGCATATACAAGAATGAAAAATATTTAAGAATAAAACAGTTAGTTGGTCACTTTAGTTAGCAAGCCAATGACCATTTTCGAATCCCTACTCAAACTTGCTTCTCATGTCCATATGTAAACTTCTTTCACTACTAGCTCACATCGCTAGGAGTATTATAAGACCATAGCTTCAAGTCGTAGCGCCCTTCCATGTCCTTCATTGGCTTCAAGTCTTCCACTCTTTGCTGCCTCTCCGTCTCTGTTAACGAACTTTTTTTTTTTGGGGTGATGAAGTTCTGAGTGTTCAGCGGCATTTTCAGGTTTGTTGAAGCAGAAGATGAAGAAACATACCAGATCTATTTGGCAACATCCTTGTTCTCGAAAGGAGTGTTTAAAAATTTTTGATTTTTTCGTTGCTACCAAATACTTTTTGTTGATCTTCTGCTTATGAAAATTGTTGATGAGGTTGAAGGCTGTAAAACTTGATTACCAAATTTGTTGGCTTCTTCATTTCTTCTTCTTTCTTCGTTATTTGCTTGTAATAAAAGTGACCTATGTTTATTTTCTTCCTAACAAAATATATATAATCTTGCCTTGTGTGCATTAGGGATTTTAGTGTTGGAATTATTGAGAAGTTTTTTTGGTAGCTAGTCCAACCTGAGGGGACCAACATGGTCTAGTACAGTTTTCAAGTCAATCCGGGTTAGAGCAGGCCCTTGGGACCGAGGAATATGGTGAAGTCAATTTCCTGTATCATACAAGAGAAGAATGGGTTCACCTTATTGTAATGACGATTGATTAAATGAAATCTCTATTTCAGAAATCAATACTTCTTTTTTGCTAAAACTTAAGTATCCTTCAATTAGAGGCAATTTTGTTTGAAATACTGTAAGAGATTGTGACACTTATCTTTCCCAACAGGATTCGAACCTTAATTCTTCATATTAAGACTGACTAACCACATTCTCTAGAAAAACGTGGATTAAAAAAATATGTCCACGCATTTTATTTTTCATTTTGATAAATGCATACAATTGCTCAGTGGTAATTAAAAATTTGCAAGAGTCAACATGATGGAAGATGTCCTCCTGTAATCCAACACGTGCACTCTCTGAAGCAACACATCATCAAGAACTAAAACGCGTTTGAGTGTGAATGATGCTTAAAAATTATATCTCGTCAAATCAATCCATGTTTGAAAATTTGTTTAATTCTGAATATTTAGTACGACAATATCTCTAATAAGATCAAATTATATACTTGTTCTGTTTGGAAACGCTATAGGGAAGTACTTTTACTCAAATCGAGGTAAATATGTAAAGGAAATTATCTCGTTATGCAGAAAAACACTATTGAACGTTCTTTTGACTCTCCTCAATGCTTCGTCAAACAAGCTGACTTACTAAAAATAGGAAGTTTCCCATGAACCTTCTTCTTCACTTATAAATTGGATGCATGGATTGCTGTAGTTTACAATTACATACAAAAGACATCATCACTATTGCTCTTAGTTTGCTAGAGAAGGTTTGATCAATTCAGGTATATACGATGATCTTCTATAACATTCCTAATTATATAAACATGAAGAACTGTAAATCTCATAGAATTGTCATCTTCTTATTCAGGTCTTATACAGTCTACACACTGCAAAATTTTAACTCCTTAGGATCTCATAGAATCTAGAGGAGAATAAATTACTTGTGGGTGTGACCCTCTCTCTCATAGCCACTGGTATCGCTGCTTTCTATCTCTATTATTCTTCCCGGATGAAGAAGGCTACAGGTTTGACTCTTTCAATGTCACTTCTTGTTGTTCTGGCCTTGGCAATGGTATCGGCGGCTCATTTCATGAACTAATTCATAGTTCATAGAATATTTTTTATAAGAAACAACTATCATATATAAGCTATTCTATTTATGAGAATTATTTAGAGGATGTCTCGAATTTTTTTTATTGGGAAATTTAATCTTAGATCCCAAATAAGCAAGTTTAAGGAAGGGTCCCATGGATAAAAATATTTAATGAGAGGTCCAATTGACAACATGAGGTGTTGTTAAGACAGCATGTGATGTTGTCAATTGGGACCTCTCATTAAATATTTTCCTCCATGTGACCATTCCTTAAGTAACTTACTTTGGGACCTAAGATTAAATTTTCCTTTTTTAATTATATACCTAATTCATCTCTATTTAGTTACTCGTATTAATATCATTGCATGTATTGCATTCACTCAGACTCTTTTCCTACGGCACATTTTTTCTTTTCCACATTTCTCCTTTTCTACTTTTCTTATTCTCTCTCTCTTAATGCCCTCTCCAAGCTATTTTTTTAGGAAAAAAGAACATTCTTACAATGTTTATTATCTCTAATTAATTTTAACCAACTTCTTGATCAACTTCATTCACTTGGTCAAATAATGTGTACGGAGGGAGCATTTCTTTGCAAATACCGACAGCCAATATATGTATGCATAGTTTTCACTTTTCCCATCTTTTATAAATTAAAAGCCAATACATAATAGGAATTAGATAATTTTATCATTATTTTCCATAAAAAATATAGAATCAACTTGAAGTAATTCACAGACATGCCGGCTCTTTTGTATTCAAGAAAGTTTTGCAATAGTTATTAGCATTTATAATTTTTTTTATAAAGGGATGATGTTATTATTGTTATTAAATAATTTTCACTATTTTAATATTTTTTTTAAAAATAAAGGTGCAAGAGTTACCCTTTCAATTGCAAAATCACCTTCTTAAGTTTTTAGTATCAGGAATTGAACTTAGAAACAAAGGATTAAACTTCAGGGTTCATCACATGGAATTGTCCAGCATCACCAATCTTTCTTTTTAGAACAAAATTATGAATACGATCCAAATACAGGACTTGTTTATAAATAAATCTCATGGATTTGTTAAAATACAGTGAAGTCCCAACTTCCCTTAGTGTTATTTTTTAGATTTGCAAAGAGACCAAATTGACCTTTGACTAATCTAATTAGGGGTTGACAAAGTAAATCAAATAGGTTTCTTTGTAGATCCAGAAAATGGTAATCCATGTGTGACATTTGAATAACTGGGACAAAAATTATGTAGATTCACTTGTAAGTATAAAAGAATATAACGTGAAAAGGGTAATTTAGTTATTCACTTGTAATCCATGTGTGAAATTTGAATAACTGGGACAAAAAAATTTGAATAAAGGGTAATTTAGTTATTTACATGTGAAAAGAATATCACTCAAGGATCTTAGGAATTTCCTGTATTTTAGCAAATTTGTAGGACTTATTTATAAATGAGTCCCAAATCCTATTCATAATTTTTCCTATTTTATTATGTTCTACGTACATATCAGACCAACTTTAATTATATCCTAGGTACCCATAGTATTTTTTTGGGGCTATCTCCAAGCTACCAATGCTAGTGCTAGATACAAATTAAATTCATATGGGAGAAAGCATAAAATATTTGAACAGCTGTTTGGTTGGAGAGATTAGCATCCAAATTTATTTGGACTAATTAACATCCTGTAGTTTTTGTTCATGTCAGTAATGGCTGCTTGCGCTGATTCTTCTGAAGTTCTCAAGGAAAAATATGACGTTTTTACCAGTTAAGACAATAGGGGATAGATGTGTATGTCGATAAGAGGCTAGAAGGTGGAGATGAAATTTCATCTGCTCTTCCGGAAGCAGTAGAAAGATCAATACTTGCGTTGGTGATATTCTCAAAAGACTGCACTTCTTCAGGGTGATGCTTAAAAGAGCTAGCGAAAATCATGGAATGCAAGCGAGTAAAAAATCAGATTGTAATTCCATTTTTCTATAACGTAGACCCAAGATACGTTAGGCATCAAGAAGGATCTTATGCAGATGCATTAGCTCAACATAAAAATGAGTTCTACGATGACTTGTTGCAAGTTTGGAGATCTGTCTTAACAGAAACTGCAAACTTATCTGGTCCCCGTTCCTCAGATTCTAAATAAACTTAGTCGCCAATAAAAGGAGAATCTTCAATTGAATACAAATTTTATCTTTTTTCTTCTCTCCTGGCCATAAACCCAGCTAGTATATTGCTGGAACACAATTAAATAAATATGAAAACTAAGAAAATATTCCTAACATCTTGTCACTAACAGAAATAGTGCTTGTTTGGAAACGCATTTTCTCCAACGGTGCATGTAAACCAGGACAACACTATTTTGAAATATGTAAAAACTATCTTGAAATTTGTAAAACCATTTCAAAGTCCATAAAATCACCTCGGAAGCCGTAACTCCTGTCCCCCAAAGGATTTTCCAAGCGACGTTGATGGACCTTAAACAACTATAATGCCCGCTTGTTTAGCAAAACAAACTCATTTAAAATAACTCAAATTAATATCTGTTCTTAAAATCTCTCTAACTTCCCACAACTCCCATTATTCCACAAATCCGGTACTCAATCAAAATTGTTGATTGTTGATGAGGTCAGACCGCGTCTTGGGCTCAAAGATAAAACTTCTTATATCCAAACCTGGCTTCAGGGTAGGAGATAGCCCAATGCAGCCCAGTCTTTGTCCAAACCTCCCTACGACAATGACAGATTGACGGACGAATGATGTTAGAAATCCTCCTCTCAAGCTTTGATTATTTGATTTTGACCACTCCATTAATTTATTCAATGTCTGAGAGGATTCTCTCATCAACATTTCTTCTGATGAGCATTGGACTAAAATGAGGCTTGTTACTTAGTCCCCGCTTTCTCCTACAAATACCGTGGAGAGCATCAGCAAGTCTATATCTTGTATCCTGTTAGAGCAGAAAAATAAGTTCATCTTATTGTAGTGATAATTGAATGAAGTCTCTGTTTATGAATAATAGAACACACGACATAATCATTTTGTTAAGCAACATTGATTTTGCAAATTTCAAATCCAAAAACCATAGAAAAAAGTGATTTTAGTAAAGCCACTGATACAGCTGTAAATTGCCGTTATATACTTCTAAACGCTAAAAGTAGCTTTGCACAACTGCATTTTTATCTATAAACAAAAAGTTCAACTGATGTTTCGGTCGAATAAGACATTCCCCATCCAAGCTGTAAATAATATAAAATTGCTCAATTTCAGCACCTTAAATTAATTAACATCGATTGAATACAACAAAATGAGCAGATGGAGATTTACAATCGTTATTTTCCAACAGAACATTTCATATCAGCATTAAAATGTCAGAAACTGTCACAATTCTGAATTAATCACATCCTCTTCTAAAGGATTATGTTCCTAGTAGTGTTTAGGCATGTATCTTGTGTCCTTGACCAAACTTGTGTTGCAGTATCAATGGGCTAGAGTCAAAATTAGCCGAAGTGATTGTTAGGTAGTCTGGTACCATGCTATTCATCCTTTGGAGTTGGACAATCTTTTTGCCGACGTTTCCGACTTCCCTTCTTTCTCATTTTGTCATTTGGCAAATCCTCAAATTGCTCTGTTAAACATTTATGTACAATATTCCTAACCTCATCAACCAACTCTCTATTATAAGAATCCAGTCCTTCTGTAGACAATATATCTGCTATGTTTGCAATTTCCCTCATTGAAGTAACCTGAAAAATAGTATGTAACAGTCAGATATACATAATAACTACGATTGATTTCCATCAGTTCAGTCCAGTCAGTTAAAAGATGCATACCAAACTGAAGCAACCAGTGGAACTAAAATAATTGAACAGCTTTTAGCTGTAAGCCTCAAACCTATAACTTTTCAATTAGGGAAAATTACCCATAGCTCCTAAGCAAGAAAATTAAATACAGATAGATCTCAAAACTTTCATATCTACATGTCCATCTTGCATATTTACAAGTCAAATTTTATCATTTGCAAGTCAAATTTAAAAATTTCTGTTTACAAGTCGAACTTGTAAAAAAATTTGAATTCTTAGGACCAGTTAGTATTTAAGTGTCTTACTTAGGATCTATGGGTAATTTTTCTTTCCGATTATGTAATTTTGAGAGAGACGGGTTAAATTATGAATTAACATGCAATACACGATTGGTTCTATTTGCTTCATTATCTGACAGAAAACCAAACCATTTGATTAGATTTCAGTTAAAAGCGAGAAGCAGTTGAATTGGTTTGATGGATGTGACTGATTTTGTTTTGGTCCTGAACATTTTAAAAGCTAAACTCAAAAGACAAATAAATATTGATGGTTTAGCAGAGCCTTACCGTTCTTTGATACTCTGACTCCAGAGATGATGTAACCCTTCCAATATATCTTCGAGTAATCTTCTGGTACCACTGCATGTACTCATCCTCACCAACAGCGTCATCACCTCCCACAATACAAAGCCAACGCTCTGACCATTCTCTGAGTGGTAAATCCATTTTCCCCAACAAGTCCACCCCATGGTCAACTATACGACTCTTTCTCTCCCACCGTTGCACTTCCTGAGGGATTGTTTGATCCATCCCAAATTGCCTTAAGCAGCGATCTGGAAGGTGCCTTTCTGCCTTGTCAAAACATAATAGCATTGTTCTAGATGCACGTAACATTAAATTCGCTCTTATATCTTCTGGTATAGCTGTACAGTCCATATCTCTATAAGGAAGCCACTGGACCTGGATACAAACGCTACTGCAGATTTAGTATCTTCCTCATGAAGAAAATATTAACTCCAATATTATTAAGACTTACATTGCAAGGATCAAGAGAATCCAAAGCCTTCCTGTAGGTCACAACATTACATTTAGCTCTTGAACCACTTTTCCCTTTCCATCTAAGTACAAAGGGGAAGCAATTACTTTCTGGTTCTTGATTGAACTTTGGATGACAAACATTGAGGCGAGAATAACTCCAACACTGAAAAGAAAACTACTTTATCAGCATTTTGAACGAAAACCATTAGCAGAACAAAATCAACAACTTGCTGCACCAAATAAAGCAAGAGTTAAAAGATAGTGTTCATGACCTGTACTAGAGTTAAACAGCCGCTAATGGTACTTTGAGATTTAAGGGAGGCATTGCCAAGGGCTCTATATAAAAATGCCAATGCTGCAGCACCCCAAGCGAAATTCCCAGCTTTGTCAAAGTCCTCAAACAAAGAAAGGTACATTACAGGGACTTTGTTCCCAGTTGTTGTGGAAAATATTGTACTTCCCACTAGGTATAGAAGATAAGCACGGGTACAACACTCAATCTCTTCAGGTGGCGCATCTTCAGGACACTCAGAAAAGAATTCCTTCAGCCAAGTTAGCTTCACCATTCCACCATTCAGATCCTCTGGTACTCTCCCAAGCAATTTTTCACAAACTGAACTTGGAGTACTGATTGGGCCTATGACCGGATCTCCATCAATCGCTAACCCGAGTAATAGTGCTACATCTTCCAGGGTTATTGTCATTTCACCAACAGTCAAGTGAAAGGTATTTGTTTCTCTTCTCCATCGCTCTACCAAAGCTGCTATCAGTGCATTGTCCAGGCTCATGGAAGGAAGCAATCTTAGGTAACCAAAACCGGCCTTCTCAACCAACTCAATCTGTTTAGGTGTGAGCTTCCACTGATCAAGCATTGAAGTGTGTTCATGACATCTAAGAACACCACGCTCCTGTGTTTTTCATTTTAAATGTTTTTACACATGAGGAAATGTCACCAAGAATGGAGGGAAAATGAATAAGAAAAAGACAAAGTATCTTCACAAGATAATGTACTGGACCAAGACTATAATAGGAAAGAAACTCAATCATTTAGCAAAGCTGCCCAATCCCACCCCACATTTAATAACTCATGATCTGAGTATGCAATTGGGGATTTGGTATGAATAACAAGGCATCCAATGATATGCATAATTACAAATATATAGCAGTAGTAACAAGAAATCACTCACCTGCCCATCCCAAACTGCTGAAGAGACATGGTTATCTTGATCATAAAGTACAGATCTATCGATTGGCCCAGGATCTTCACTGAACTCCATTTAGGGGAACTGTCCAGGATACAGGAAATGAAGGAAGGAAGGAAGTGCAGAATCAGCACCACATTTTGATTCTGAAGCAACAGAGGCTATTAATTCCACATGATGCAAAGATAAATAGTGACTTGCAAATAGTTCTAGTGATGAGTGATGGCTTTTAGCAGAGAAAAATGTGATTGCAGTCTTTGAGTTTAGGATTTTTCAAATGCTAAACAATCAAGTACTACAATATCTGAAAATATCGGTTATCGAAATTACCAGGTAGTTGTGTGCTAATGACACGGATAATCACAAAAGAAAATAAGGAGACAGTCCTCAAAGAGAGCCGCAGATTTCTATCCCCCTCTTTAGGACAATGGGAGAGGAAGACTTGCATATAGCAGAATGTCGTCACTTTCGAGCTTCACTTCAGAAAGGTAAAATGAATTCAAACAAAATATGAAAGCTCCTACGTATCTCTAAGTCATAATCGAGTACATACTTAAATTGCACATCCCTTGGGTATTACCCTGAAAACGCAAGGAAACCTAAATATAATCCTATTAGGTTATCTTGAATGTTTCTTACGCGTTAAAGAAGGATAATTTGTCAAGAAAAGTCGTTCAATACCTCCCTTAACTCACAAACACCGATCATACTTTACATTTAGCTCATATCACTGACAAATTTTGTCGACCCTAATGGCTAGCATGAAACAAAGGTTCATAAAGGCAAGGAAATATTAACTAATTCAAACCAGAGACAATACATTTAACTGACAAACTAACTCAGGAAGATCGATAGGATATAGAAATAAGAGTATCAGCATAATCCTAGACAGGAGATGAAGAAAAGAACCTGAAACTGAAACCCAAGTTCACAAATCAAAGTATGATGAAAGTGAAGACGAGATTGCAGGTGAAGATGAGCGGAAGTGGAGGGTGAAGGATATTTGCAACGACGGTGCAAGAAGCCAAGAAGGTAACTTTTTTTGCCCCTTTAAGAACTGAAGTATACCAGCTATAAATAAAGAGGCAAAACTCCGATTACAAGCCAATCTAACACCCCCACGCCCCAATTCAGTCCCTCAATTTGACAAATCCCAAATTGATCAAGGGGACCAATTTGAGAGTAGTAAATGTTGTGCGTTTATCATATTTCCCTCTACACACATACAACCCCATTGCTTGACTGAGCGCCGGGCTGGTAGAAGTCACCTTGTCATGCGGCTACAATGTTTTTAAACAAACAAGTTTAAAAAAGTTATGGCTTAACAAATTGACTAACAACCCCATTTAAAAACGCGGTAAATAAGTACTTTTACATAAGTTGAGGTAAATATTTGGAGGAAGTTTTACCAAAAAACACTGTTGAACGTACGTTAACTTTTAAAAATATTGTTCCAACAAGCTCACACATAAATTAGTTATTATCTACAATAAAATCGCTATTGATCATAATAGATTTGCAATTACTAACTTCTTTTCACCAAATTTGATGTTCAAGAATATTAAGGGCTTGTTTAGAAACTCTTTTTAGAGTAACTTTTACAGATTTTAAGGCAAAACCTAAGTTTTTGGAGAATAGTTTTTGGGTTCGTTTGACAACTTCGTTGCCAAAACCTAGGTTACAAATCTAGATTTGAAACCTAGATTTTCTCTTTCATACTTTCTCTTTCCTACTTTTTCCTATTTTCTTTTTCCTACTTTTTCTCTCTTTCTCTTTTTTACTTTCCTCTTTCCTACTCACTTTTTTGCCTTAAAATCCGTAAAAGTTATAACTTCCCAAACATAAATCACTTTTCAAAACCTAGTTTTTACCTCGGAATCTATGAAACCTAAGTTTCAAACCTGGTTTCCAAACAAGCCCAAAATAGCTTTTACAGATTCCGAGGCAAAACCTAGGTTTTGAAAAGTGATTTATATTTGGAAAGTTATTAGCTTTTACGGATTTCGAGGCAAAAAGTGGATAGGAAAGAGAAAGAATGAAAAGTAGGAAAGAGAAGAAAGAAAAAGTAAGAAAAAGGAAAGAGAAAGAAGAAAAAAGTAAAAAAAAATAAAAAAGAGAATTTCAAAACCTAAGTTTTAAAACCTAAGTTTCAAACTGAGCTTTTGTAACCGAAATAACTTTTCAGAAAAATTTTTGTACTTGGACAAAACTTAGGTTTTGAAACCAAACCTAAATTTTAAAATTGATTTCCAAACAAACCCTAAATCTAATTCCTATAGCTCAGAAAATATTAAACCTAACTCCTATAGTCTGTGTGTGTCTGTGTTTTTTTTTTAATATTGTTTCCATCTAACTTTGAGATCATTGATCACGCACACCCAATAACATTACATATCACAATTGGGATTTTCATGTTGAAAGATAACATAATTCTTATTAAACTTCTCAAATTACATGTATAGTGCTTGTTTGCGAAATTACGTTTATATAAACTGAAATAAAACTCCCATTACATACGTACTTCATAAACAGTAATTCATATACAATAAATCATATTAAAAATGCAGTTTTCATTGCTAATCCAAACTAATATATATAGCTGCACATAACAGTCACTCTTAACTTGGATGTGTGTGTAGTAAACAAATTGGTTGCATGGCTTCAAAAGCATATGTTGCCATATCCCTTGTTAATTTTTTTTTTTAAAAAAAAATCCAAACAACCATCCAAAAAGCGATAAGGTTTCCACCATAAATATTATTTTATGTGTTGTTTTATAAATATCCATATCCATCTAATGAAGACGGTAAATCCCATTCAAATATTTTATATCCGTTTTTTTGGTAAATATCTTTCGATCTTATTGGCATTTCCTCATTTTGCTCTTTTCCTAACCAAACAAAGCTTCTACAATGCCTTTCACCCAAAAAAAAACAAAAGCTTCTACAATGTATATTGACAGCAAGTATTAAAGTGAGGATCATACAAGTTTAGAGCCCGCTTCTTCTTATTAATTGAACTAATGTTTATTAACCAAGTGTGTGTTTGAGAATCTGTTAAGAGAAAGAAATTACAGATTTCAAGATGATTTTTATTGATTTCAAAATCTTTTTATCTTGGTTTACATGCACTATTATAAAGAAGTGTTTATCAAACATGCACTAAAATATGATAGAGGTGCAACGGGCAGGCAAAGTTGTCCCGTGGGACAACCCATACCTCACCCGTGAGCGGTTCCACAGGTATGGGGGCAGCCTGTACCCGTGGTATAGCTCGTTTAAACCCATACTCATGGGTACAGGTCTAAACAGGTGGGTTGTCAGGATAACGGATTACTTGTACCAAATCCCCTTCCCTAAAAACAAAAAATGACCCTCTAGTTTCAGACTTCGAGCGACCACCCCTTTCCCCGAAACAAAAAATTCCCCCAGTTCCAATAACACAACCATTTCTTCTCAAAGATTGAAGCAAGCACAACCATCAATGATTCAAGGAGAGAACAAGACACGATGCTTGGCGGCCACAAAGGAAAAGTTGGAAAGCAAATAGATCTACCAATGATATGGTCACACTCATCACCATCGTTGGTCGTTGGAGTCGTCGTCGCATAAGGGGCCATCATTGGTGGTAAAGTGTGAAGCTTTCCGGTGATGGGGTGTGAAGCTCGAAGCCTTGAGCAACCCGTCATGCTCGCTTTTTTTCATATCTGGAGTCACCGTCGTAGAATGGGGTTGTGGGTATTGGAACTTGGAATTACAAATCTTAGCTTTTTTCAGATCTGAAGCTTTGACGACCAACGAGTATGGCAGGATATGCTCACTCGTAGTTTGTCCCCTTTTTTTCACTCTTCACCATCGTTAGTCGCTACTTGCTGGAGTCGCTTGGCTGTCCTCGCTGAGTAGCTGGCGGTTGACAGAGATGAAACATGGGATTGGATAAAGTTATGTTGTTCTCATGTTCTGGCTAGATTTTTTTTAAAAAAAAAAATTTAAGTAGAGGAGCTCAGTTAGCGGCCCAAGAATGGATTGGACTCTTGTCATGTTCTAGAACTAAAAGTAGATTGGGCTGGCAATGGGTGTGAGGATTAAAAAAAATAAAACAAATCCTAAATAGGGTATAACGAACCAGTATGGGCTCACCGTGGGTGACCCGTGTCCCCCTGTTTATGGAGCACTACACCCGTTTTAAACCCGTCAGAAACGGGTTACAAACGGGTAGGTTTAAACTGGTGGACTTTTTTCTCACCCCCTAAAATATGATATTTTAATGTAATCTGACTTATTCTTGGACATATTTCATCATCCCAGATAGTACTGGTAAAGCGGGTCAGCCCGCGGGTTGCGGGTTGGCCCGCTTAGTTTGGATCCCAGCCCGCAGCTCGCCGTGGCCACTTATTTATTTTTTTAAAAAATAAAAAATAAATTCTTTTTCTCTTTTTTATCCAGTTTTTTCTTATAAGATTGCATATTTATGTTATTCTCTTTCAAATTTTATGAATAAGTGTTCAATAATTTCATAAAAATAGATTTTAATATTACTTTTTTCCTTTATAAAAAATATTGGGATGAAAAAAAAAGCATATAAAATATTTTTTAAAAAATAAAAAATAAAAAAACAGGTTAACCCGCCGGGCCCGTCTAACCCGCAGGTTGAAAGGAGCCAGCCCACAACTCGCCATTTTAGGCAGGCTGACGGGTTGAACCCACGGATCCAAACCGTATTACCGGCACTAGTGCCAGAGGCATCCAGCAAGATCCCTCCATCTCCGCATTACATTTATATTGTCGGTAGGATTGGGAATCTGATCTAATCTTAATTTTTGTCTAGTTCTGGTAATATTTTTCTTTGTTATTTTCTTTTTCGTCAACACTTCACTAAAGTTGCTGGCATTAATATATCCCATCCATCATCAATAATCAATAATAAAGCAACATTCATGTCATTACCCAGATTTGTATATACATATTTGTTTCAGATTGTAACCGTTTAACTTTATCAATGGCCGCAAAAGCGGCTGTCTCATTTTAAGAAACATGTGCATGGCTCATCTTTAAATTGTGTTCTCAATATGATCGTTTACGTTAATTGCTTTTTCTTACTCTTTTATCTTTAATTGCTTTTCGTCAAAATACATTATAAATCCAACATTTGTTTAAATATAAATGTATTCTGTCAAAATATATTTTGAATAAAAATCATTTTTTAAAATGTATTTTAGTCAACGTTCATTCTCTCAACGGTTTTTTAAACAAGCACATCATCTTTCTTTCACACAATCATTGTCACAACGGTGGCACACATTCAACATAAATTAGAGATAATTTTCTAAGGTGAATCATACTCTAAATGGTAAATATAGAACATAAGTTTTATCCCGTTTTTATATAAATATGATTTTGTAACCTTATTATAAACAGATCAATTATGACAAAATTATGTGCAGGATAAAAAAATTATCACTGCCAACAAATTAATTATTGATGGTTGTGATAAATGGCTTTGTGCATGTTTGAGAGATCTTTCCCCTAACAGTGCATGTTAGCCAAGGTAAAAAGCATCTTGAAATTCATAAATTTTTCTTGGATTTCGTAAATTATTCTCAGAGTCCGAAAACTATTTTCTCCTAACGAATTCCCAAACATACATAAATTCATCTATTTAAGGAAGGGAATACAAATTTAAATCTTAAGGCTTATTATAAGAGGTAAAAATCTCTACAATATAGCTTTTGAAAGATATTTATCTCAAATTTAAAATAACTTAAGAACACCCAAACTTACTCAAAAAAAAAATTATGACTTAGAAGTCTTCATGTACAAACAAATTCTTTACCAAAAAAGTTTTTACGATGGAAGATTTGAACTTACAACTTTATTAGTTGTGATGAGATAACTTCCAGCCAATTTGATAGCATTCAAAGCATATTCTTGAATAATCTTATTTTTCAGTTATTGAACATTTTCATTTTACCAAATTCAATACTAATAAGATTAATCAACATTTATACGTTTCGATGCAACGGATTTTTATTTTTAACAAGTATTTTTGTTAGTTGGTTAATCGATCACATTTTATTCATGAAATCGGTTAGATTGGCATTGGTTGGAACACAGAAAAATAATTCTATCCGATCTTTTGTTAGCATGTACTTTTAATTTTTTAAATTTTCATTTTTGCTTGTTTGTGAATAAAATAGCAAGATTGAGTAATTAGCGTTTTTCCTTTTGTTGATTTACTTACATTACAATTAACCTTAAAGATTTTCTGTTAAAAATTTTATTTTTAGCGAAAAAGCTTCCCTTAACCGAGCCAGTAAAAACGTAGAGGGACCTTTCTTTGACGCGTTTCATTCTTTAGAATTTCTGATCACTGTTCTTTCTTCCTCATGTTTGATTTCCATAAAGATCCCTTTTTTACAAGTAATCTCTCTCTATCTCTCTCTGTTTAGCGGTTTGAAGCTTTCTTTCTCATTGATGTCTTTTCTTTTATCTCTCCACATAACGCCGTTAGAACCGGTCTATCCTTCCATTTCTTCAAGCAGTCCTAGTCCCTACCCTTTTCATTCATTTTCAGCGCTTTATTGCCCTCCTTTTTCTGCTCTTTCTTCTCTCCTTAGGGTTTTGAATCTTCCTTATTCCCAAAATTCCCTCACTTTCTCTCATCATTCGTATCCTGTTTCGTAGAATCTCTCATCTTCATTGACTTCTACTCCTGTGAAGAGCAAAATGATGCCCCCTGGTCTCGTCTCCAATCTTCAACAGGCCCTGCTCAGCAGGAAAGGAGCAGAAGAAGGCGACAAATCAGAGAATGGTGCTGAAACTGCCGAACCTTCTTCTTCTACTTCCGGGCCTGATTCCGCGGAGCTCATTAATAGTTCGAAGCCTATTGTCCTGATCACCAATAGTGAAGGAATTGTGTCCGCTGGCCTTACTTACCTGGTTGAAGCTCTTGTTCACGAAGGCCTCTACAATGTTCATATCTGCGTTCCTCAATCGTGGGTCTCCCCCCCATCTTGATTTGTTTGCCAATTTAATTCGCAATTTATCTACTTCGATTTTCTTATTTGCATTCTTGGAATCTGTGGGATTATTTGCTCGATTGTCATTCTGTTTCTCTTCAAAATCTCTCCACTTTTTGGCTTCTTGGCTCTCTGTATAGTTTTTGCTATTTTGTTTAAAATGTATGTTGAATATGTCGTCATTCATTCATTTCTGGAAAACTTTTTATACCCATCTATTATTTGTCACCGAATCCGGTTATCTCTGTAGTTTGATACTGTCTAAATGTTTATTTTAGGGATAAATCAGCTGCAGGTCACGCTGTAACACTAAGAGAAACTGTGGAAACGAGTTCTGCTCAAATCGATGGTGCTATTGCGTTTGAGATTTCGGGTATGACTTAACTTGTATTTATTTATTTTTAGCTCTTTTAGGGCTCTCCTAGTATGGCATCCGTCATTCAAAATACATACAAGGTTATGTGATCGAATTATATTCTATTAAGGTTTGAATTTGCTCGAGATCGACGTATTTTAACAAATGTGACTTATTTGATCATTTCCAGCGTATCACCCCCTCTGTGCTGACTAGCCACCATATGTATCAATATCACAATATCATGTGAAATCGGAGCTTAAATGAATTGGATTCACTAGCCTCAATCTTTGCATATAAAAGATTTAATTTTGTAATAGTGAAGCCAATAA
>JANTPZ010097853.1:0-15935 GCA_025593235.1 Vachellia pachyceras
TCTATGGATCCAACTCTGCCATCCAACTCACCCACTTTCTTCACCAAGGAGTCAAATTTCTCCAAAAATGCATCTCTGAATATAACAAGATCCCTGGACAAAGAAGTGACAGCTTGATCAAGAGTCCTACCCGAGAAGTAATCCCCTGCCACCTTCAATGCATTCTTCAAATAAGTCTGAGTCTGAGCCTGGAATTCAGTCACAAAAGTGGCACCCATCCTTCTGAATTCTGTTTCCATGAAGTTCTGCAGGGCTGCCTGGGCAAATGATGGAGCAGAAGATGGCTGTGGTGGAGCAGATGATTGAGCCTCATCCTGTCCTCTGGATGTGGCAGATGTGGTCCGTCTTTTCTTAGATGGTTGAGCCTGGACCTTGACCACATCTATATTCATCCTGTGAAAATACTGAGCAGAAAACAGGACAGGGTGCTCCACTTTCTCCACTATGTACCATACCTGATGAACATCAAGCATCCTAGAGACAAGACAAGGGTATGGTACTGTCATTCTTTTGGACTTAGAGAATCTGAATCTCCACATCTCATTAAACACCAATTCTCCAATGTTCCTCTTTTCTTTATCCATTATTGAGGCTAGGATGTGGTAATCTTCATGGGCTAAATGAGTATAATTCCTACTTTTGTTCACTAAACATCTAGAGTAGATGTAGTGAACTGTTCTTTGTATCACGGGCATAGAAGCAGGATCAAAAGATAAATTACCCAGATATTCCTCCCCAGGTCTTAGCAATTCAAACATCTCTTTCTCAGATATATCTTTTAATTCCTTATCAAATTCATGGGTTCCAAGATAATCATTTATGTCAGCAGCTGAGATTTGAATTTCTGTGCCTCTAATCCTAGTAACCATGGAATGATGTGTAATTTCTCCCTTTTCATTTGTCAAAGAATTTGATTTCATATTATTGTAGAAAATCCTCACCATCTCAGGGGAATATGGTAGGTTAATCTCAATCAAATTCTTATAGTGTTCCCTGTAAGCAGACACATCAATTCATCAATTCCTAATGCCTTAAGTTCTTCTAACTTCACATAAATTCTAGGGCATAAGGCACGGTTTTTGTATCTAATCTCATATTCTTCAGGCTCAGTAATATACAGAGTTTTATTATTGTAATCCTTAGGCATTACAGGTAAAGATACCTTTTTGGATCCTCTTCTTGATGATTCACTAAGACCATTGATCCCCCTAGTCCTTTTTCTTTTTATGCTTGAGATCAACCTTCCCGGAGATATACTCTCAATGTCTGAATCAGAGCCTTGTGTTGATGTTTGTTGAGGGACTAAAGATGATGAAGTAGGAGCTTTCCCTTTATCCTTCTTCATGATTGACTTTGGTTGAGCAGAGGAAGACTTTCGGATCAAGGGAGCCACAATTTCCTCTTCCTCAGATGGTTCCACAATCTGGACTTTCTTTGAGGATGATTGGGAGTGAGCAGGGCCAGAGGATGAAGAGGCTTTTATTTTCTTGGTTCATGCCATGGTGCTTGGAAGACAAGAGAACAGATTTTGGGATGAAATTTGTGTTTCGAGTACCGATAGAGCGAAGGGTGAGAGATGAGAAATTTAAGGATTAAAGGCATTTTTAATGGAATAAATGGAGGGGTTTTGACAGTTTGAGGATTTTGAACAGGTTTGTAACGGTTTGGGAGAGTTTACAACTGATTGGGTGAGAGGATTTGAGAGCACTCGAGTGAGGAAAACAAGTTAGGGTTCGAGTGTTTGACAGAAAAGGGGATTTTGAATATCAGATGCACCAACACTCGAGTGTTGAGTGTTGAGGAAAAATAGGCAGAGTACTTAAGTGTTGTAATGCAGCACTCCAGTATTGAGTGCAATACTCGAGTATTGTTTTTACAGTACTCGAGTATTGGCTTGAAGAAGATGAACAGACAAGCCAGCACTTGAGTATTGCTTCTGAGTACTCGAGTGTTGACCCCCACTTGCCAACACTCGAGTATGGGTCTTCCAGTACTCGAGTATCGGGATCCCCTCGCCTTCAAAGAGCATCATCACTTGAGTATTCGCATAGAGTACTCGAGTATCGGGGTCTCTGTTCTACACAACACTGCAACACTCGAGTATTGAACTTTCAATACTCGAGTATTTGAATTCTTAAGTTCAAAATACTCACCATACTCGAGTGTTGAGATTGAACGCTCGAGCATTACCTTCACTTCCTTTTAACACTCGGGTATTTGACTTCCAATAATGCTCATACTCGAGTATTGATTCCCAGAACTCGAGTATTACTCCTTTTGTCATCACATGAACCTGAAACTCGAGTATTTCAACATTTTAAGCAACTGACACTTGAGTAATATCTCATAACACTCGAGTATTCATCAAAAATTTGTTGAACACTTCCATTCTCTACTTCAATACTCGAGTTTTGTTTTCAAGTGTTAATTTCAACACCTGCAAAACTTTGTCAAACCACTCCGAAGCTTAAGTTAGTAATGATATCATCAAAATAACATTAAATTAACATTGTACTTACAATTCATTGGGATTTACCATTGCCAATTCTCTTCTAATATTTGTGAATTGCTCTCTGGCCAATGGCTTTGTAAAGATATCTGCTAACTGAAGATGTGTAGGAATGAATTCAACTTTAATATCTTTATTTTGCACATGATCCCTGATAAAATGATGTCTTATATCAATGTGCTTGGTTCTTGAATGATGCACAGGATTCTTTGAGAGATTTATAGTGCTTGTGTTATCACAGTAGATAGGTATTTCTTTGAAAATCATTCCCAAGTCCTGAAGTTGCTGCTTCATCCATAAAACTTGAGCACAACAGCTTGCAGCAGTAATATATTCAGCTCCTGTGGATGATAGTGATACTGTTGATTGTTTTTTACTGAACCAGGATACCAGTGCTCCACAAAGGAATTGACACTGACCACTCGTACTTTTTCTATCAGTTTTATACCCAGCGTGATCAGAATCTGAATAGGCAATCAATTCTACACTGCTTCCTTTTGGACACCATAATCCAAGATTAATGGTACCAGCAAGATATCTGAGAATTCTCTTGACATTTTCAGCATGGGATTCTTTTGGAGCAGCTTGATACTGAGCACACATTCCAACACTGAATTGAATGTCTGGTCTACTTGCTGTGAGATAAAGCAAAGACCCAATCATTCCTCTATATCTTTTGATATCATAATCCTTTCCATTTACATCTGCATCAAGGAGTGCATTTGAACTCATGGGAGTATCTGCATTTTTGCATTGATCCATTCCAAATTTCTTCAGTAGCTCTTTGAGGTTCTTGGCCTGATTGATAAAAATGTCATCTTTCTTTAGTGTTTAAGTAATTAAACAATTAACTCTTTAAGATTTAAATCGAAACATCTACTGTGACTGCGTTTTTAATTTGGATTCCTGAAACCGTGTTTTTTTTTCAAAATTCAAATATTTTAATATAAAAAGGGGCCATATTTTTTTTAAATAAGATTAGTGTTTGAGGAATTAAACATTTAACTCTATTACAATTGAATGGAAACATCAACTATGACTTAGTTCAGAATTAGGATTCCTTAAATCGTGTTTTTCAAAATTAAAATATTTTCACATAAAAAGGGGCCTATATTTTTTTAACAACATTAGTGATTAAAGAATTAAAAATTAACTCTCTTAGATTTAAATGGAAACATCCACTGTGACTCAGTTTGGAATTAGGATTCCTAAAACCGTGTTGTTTTTTTACAAAATTCTAATATTTTAACATAAAAAAGGGAACTTAGTTTTTTCAACAAGATTACTGTTTAAGGAATTAAAGATTTAACTCTCTAAGATTTGAATGGAAACATCCACTTTGACTCAGTTTTTAATTAGGATTCCTTAAATCATTTTTTTTCATAATTCAAATATTTTCACATAAAAAAGACCCATATTTTTTCTACAAAATTAGTGTTTAAGGAATTAAATATTTAGCTCTATTAGAATTGAATGGAAACATCTACTATGACTAAGTTTTTAATTAGGATTCCTTAAATCATGCTTTTTTCCAAAATTCAAATATTTTCACATAAAAAAGGGCCTATAATTTTTTAACATTATTAGTGTCTAAAAAATAAAACATTTAACTCTATTAGAATTGAATGGGAACATCAACTGTGACTCATTTTTAATTAGGATTCCTAAAACCGTGTTTCTTTTTCAAAATTCAAATATTTCAACATAAAAAAGGCACACATTTTTTCAACAAGACTAGTGTTTAAGGAATTAAACATTCTCTTAGATTTGAATGGAAACATCCACTGTGACTCAGTTTTTATTTATAATTCCTTAACTCGTGTTTTTTTAGAATTCAAATATTTTCACGTAAAAAAGGACCCATATTTTTTTCAACAAGATTAGTGTTTAAGGAATTAAAAATTTAACTCTCTTAGATTTGAATGGTAACATCCATGTGACTCAGTTTTTAATTAGGATTCCTTAAATCATTTTATTTTCTTCAAAATTCAAATATTTGAACATAAAAAAGGGCCAACATTTTTTCAACAAGATTAGTGTTTAAGGAATTAAAGATTTAACTCTCTTAGATTTGAATGGAGACATCCACTGTGACTCAGTTTTTAATTTGGATTCCTAAAATGGTGTTCTTTTTTCAAAATTCAAGTATTTCAACATAAAAAAGGCCCATTATTTTCAACAAGTTTAGTGTATAAGGAATTACACATTTAACTCTCTAAGATTTGAATTGAAACATCCACTATGACTCAGTTTTTAATTTGGATTCCTGAAACCGTGTTTTTTTTTCAAAATTCAAATATTTTCAAATAAAAATGGGGCTATATTTTTTTCAACAAGGTTAGTGTTTAGGGAATTAAACACTTAACTCTATTAGAATTGATTGTTAACATCAATAGTGACTCAGTTTGGAATTAGGATTCCTTAAATCGTTTTGTTTTGCTTCAAAATTTTCCATTATTTTGACATAAAAAGGGCCGATATTTTTTAACAACATTAGTGTTTAAGGAATTAACCATTTAACTATCTTTGATTTGAATGGAAACATCCACTGTGACTCAGATTGGAATTAGGATTCCTGAAACTGTGTTGTTTTTTACAATATTCAAATATTTTCACATGAAAAAGGGCTCTTACTTTTTTCAACAAGATTAATGTTTAAGAAATTAAAGTTTTAACTGTCGATGATTTGAATGGAAACATCGACTGCGACTCAGTTTTTAATTATAATTCCTTCAATTGTGTTTTTTCCATAATTCAAATATTTTCACATAAAAAACAACCCATATTTTTTCAACAAAATTTGTGTTTAAGGAATTAAACATTTAACTCTATTAGAATTGAATGGAAACATCCACTGTGACTCAGTTTTTAATTAGAATTCCTGAAACCGTATTTTTTTTTCAAAATTCAAATATTTTCAAATGAAAAAGGGCCATAATTTTTTTCAACAAGGTTAGTGTTTAGGGAATTAAACATTTAACTCTATTAGAATTGATTGTTATCGTCAACAGTGACTCAGTTTGGAATTAGGATTCCTTAAATCGTTTTGTTTTGATTCAAAATTCAAAGATTTTCATATAAAAAGGGCCTATATTTTTTCAACAACATTAATGTTTAAGGAATTAAACATTTAACTCTCTTAGATTTGAATGGAAACATCCACTGTGACTGAGTTTGGAATTAGGATTCCTGAAACCTTGTTATTTTTTTACAAAATTCAAATATTTTCACATAAAGAAGAGCTCTTAGTTTTTTCAACAAGCTTACTGTTTAAGGAATTAAAGATTTAACTCTCTAAGATTTGAATAGGAATATCGACTGTGACTCATTTTTTAATTAGAATTCCTTAAATCGTTTTTTTCATAATTCAAATATTTTCACATAAAAAAAGACCCATATTTTTCAACAAAATTAGTGTTTAAGTAATTAAACATTTAACTCTTTTAGAATTGAATGAAAATGTTCATTGTGACTCAGTTTTTAATTAGTATTCCTTAAATCGTGCTGTTTTTCCAAAACACAAATATTTTCATCTAAAAAAGGGTCCATATTTTTTTCAACAAGATTAGTGTTTAACGAATTAAACATTTTACTCAATTAGAATTGAATGGCAACATCAACTGTAACTCTGTTTTTAATTAGGATTCCTAAAACCGTGTTGTTTTTCTCAACATTCAAATATTTCAACATAAAAAAGGGCCCATTTTTTTCAACAAGTTTAGTGTTTAAGTAGTTAAACATTTAACTCTCTAAGATTTGAATGGAAACATCCACTGTGACTCATTTTGGAATTAGGATTCCTAGAACCGTGTTGTTTTTTACAAAATTCAAATATTTTCACATAAAAAAGGGCTCTTAGTTTTTCAATAAGATTACTGTTTAAGGAATTAAAGATTCAACTCTCTAAGATTTGAATGGAAACATCCACTGTGACTCAGTTTTAATTAGGATTTTTGAAATCGTGTTGTATTTTACAAAATTCAAATATTTTGACATAGAAAAGGGAACTTAGTTTTTTCAACAAGATTACTGTTTACGGAATTAAAGATTTAACCCTCTAAGATTTGAATGGAAACATCCACTGTGACTCAATTTTTAATTAGGATTCCATCAATCATGTTTTTTTTCAAAAAATTCAAATATTTTCATGTAAAAAGCGACCACATTTTTTTCAACAACATTAGTGTTTAAGGAATTAAATATTTAACTCTCTTAGATTTAAATGGCAACATCCACTGTGACTTAGTTTTTAATTAGGATTCCTGAAACCGTGTTGTTTTTTAGAAAATTCAAATATTTTCACATAAATAAGGGCTCTTAGTTTTTCAACAAGATTACTGTTTAAGGATATAAAGATTTAACTCTCTAAGATTTGAATGGAAACATCCACTGTGACTCAGTTTTAATTAGGATTCCTTAAATCGTGTTTTTTTCCAAAATTCAAATATTTTAATAAAAAAATGGCCCATATTTTTTTCAACAACATTAGTGTTTAAGGAATTTAACATTTAACTCTATTAGAATTAAATGGAAACATCAACTGTGACTTAGTTTTAATTAGGATTCCTAAAACCGTGTTGTTTTTTTTCAAAATTCAAATATTTCAACATAAAAAAGGGATTACATTTTTTTAACAAGACTAGTGTTTAAGGAATTAAACATTTAACTCTTTTAGATTTGAATGGAAACATCCACAGTGACTCAATTTTTAATTAGGATTCCTTAAATCGTGTTGTTTTTTTTTCAAAATTCAAATATTTTCACGTAAAAATGGGCCCATATTTTTTTCAACAAGATTAGTGTATAAGGAATTAAAGATTTAACTCTCTTAGATTTCAATGGATACATCCACTGTGAGTCAGTTTTTAATTAGGATTCCTAAAACCGTGTTGTTTTTCTCAACATTCAAATATTTCAAAAAAAAAGGGCCCATTATTTTCAACAAGTTTAGTGTATAAGAAATTAAACGTTTAACTCTCTAAGATTTGAATGGAAACATCATTTGTGACTCATTTTGGAACAAGGATTCCTGAAACCGTGTTGTTTTTTACAAAATTCAAATATTTTCACATAAAAAAGTGCTCTTAGTTTTTCAACAAGATTACTGTTTAAGGAATTAAAGACTTAACCCTCTAAGATTTGAATAGAAACATCCAATGTTACTCAGTTTTTAAATAGGATTCCTTAAGTCATGTTTTTTTTCATAATTCAAATATTTTCACACAAAAAAGATACATATTTTTCCAACAAAATTAGTGTTTAAAGAATTAAACATTTAACTCTATTAGAATTGAATGGAAACATCCACTGTGACTCAGTTTTTAATTAGGATTCCTCAAAACTTGTTTTTTTTCAAAATTCAAATATGTCAACATAAAAAAGGACGCATTTTTTCAACAAGTTTAGTGTTTAAGGAATTAAACATTAAAGTCTCTAAGATTTGAATGGAAACATCCACTGTGACTCAGTTTCTAATTTGGATTCCTGAAACCTTGTTTTTTTTCAAAATTCAAATATTTTCACATAAATAAGGGGCCATATTTTTTCAACAAGCTTAGTGTTTAAGGAATTAAACATTTAACTCTATTAGAATTGAATGGAAACATCAACTGTGACTCAGCTTGGAATTAGGATTCCTTCAATCGTGTTTTTTTTTCAATATTCAAATATTTCAATATAAAAAGGGCCCATACTTTTTCAACAAGATTAGAGTTTAAGGAATTAAAGATTTAACTCTCTTTGATTTGAATGGAAACATCCACTGTGACTCAGTCTTTAATTAGGATTCCTAAAATCGTGTTCTTTTTTTAAAATTCAAATATTTCAATATAAAAATGGACCCATTTTTTCAGCAAGTTTAGTGTATATGGAATTAAACATTTAACTCTCTAAGATTTGATTGGAAATATCCACTGTGACTCAGTTTTTAATTTGGGTTCCTGAAACCGGGTTGTTTTTTTCAAAATTCAAATATTTTCACATAAAAAAGGGGCCATATTTTTTTAACAAGATTAGTGTTTAGGGAATTAAACATTTAACTCTTTAAGATTTGTGTGGAAACATCAGTTTTTAATTTGGATTCCTAAACTGTGTTTTTTTAAAAAAATTCAAATATTTTCACATAAAAAGGGGCAATATTTTTTTCAACAAGATTAGTGTTTAGGGAATTAAATATTTAACTCTATTAGAATTGAATGGAAACAACAACTGTGACTCAGTTTGGAATTAGGATTCCAAAAATCGTTTTGTTTGTTTCTAAATTCAAATATTTTCACATAATAAAGGGCCGATATTTTTTTCAACAAAATTACTGTTTAAGGAGTTAAACATTTAACTCTCTTAAATTTGAATGGAAACATCCACTGTGACTCAGTTTTTAATTAGGATTCCTAAAACCGCGTTTTTTTTACAAAATTTAAATATTTTCACATAAAAAATGGCTCTTTGTTTTTTTTACAAGATTATTGTTTAAGTAATTAAGGATTTTACTCTCAATGATTTGATTGGAAACATCCACTGTGCTCATTTTTTAATTAGGATTCCTAAAACCGTGTTGTTTTTTTTCAAAATTCAAATATTTCAACATAAAAAAGGACCCATTTTTTTCAACAAGTTTAGTATTTAAGGAATTAAACATTTAACTCTCTAAGATTTGAATGGAAACATCCACTGTGACTCAGTTTTTAATTTGGATTCCTGAAACCGTGTTTTTTTGCAAAATTCAAATATTTTCACATAAAAAAGGGCCCATATTTTTTTCAACAAGATTAGTGTTTAAAGAATTAAACATTGAACTCTTTTGAGTTTGAATGGAAACATCCACTGTAACTCAATTTTTAATTTGGATTCCAGAAACCGTGTTTCTTCAAAATTAAATTATTTTCATATAAAAAAGGGCCCATTTTTTTCAACAATATTAGTGTTTAAAGAATTAAACATTTCACTCAATTAGAATTGAATGGAAACATTAACTGTGGCTCAGTTTTTAATTAGGATTCCTAAAACCGTGTTGTTTTTTCAAAATTCAAATATTTCAACATAAAAATGGGCACACATTTTTTTCAACAAGGCTAGTGTTTAAGGAATTAAACATTTAACTCTCTTAGATTTGATTGGAAATATCCACTCTGACACAGTTTTTAATTTGGATTAATGAAACCCTGTAGTTTTTTTTCAAAATTCAAATATTTTTCACATAAAAAAGGGGCCATATTTTTTTCAACAAGCTTAGCATTTAGGGAATTAAAAATTTAACTCTCTAAGATTTGAATGGAAACTTTAGTTTTTAATTTGGATTCTTGAAACCGTTTTTTTTCAAAATTCAAATATTTTAATATAAAAAGGGGCCATATTTTTTTATAAGATTAGTGTTTAAGGAATTAAACATTTAACTCTATTACAATTAAATGGAACCATCAACTATGACTCAGTTCGGAATTAGGATTTCTTAAATCTTTTTTTTTCAAAATTAAAATATTTTCACATTAAAAAGGGCCGATATTTTTTCCAACAACATGAGTGTTTAAGGATTTAAACATTTAACTCTCTTAGATTTGAATGGAAACATCCACTGTGACTCAGTTTTTAATTAGGATTCCTAAGACCGTGTTCTTTTTTATAAAATTCAAATATGTTCACATTATTTTCAACAAGTTTAGTGTTTAACCAATTAAACATTTAACTCTCTAAGATTTGAATGGAAACAGACACTGTAACTCATTTTTTAATTTGGATTCCTGAAACCCTGTTGTTTTTTTAAAATACAAATATTTTCACATAAAAAAGGGTCATATTTTTTGTCAACAAGATTAGTGTTGAAGAAATTAAACATTTGACTCTATTAGAATTGAATGGAAACATCAACTATGACTCAGCTTGGAATTAGGATTCCTTAAATCGTGTTGTTTTTTCCAAAATTCAAATATTTCAACATAAAAATGGGCCCATTTTTTTAACAAGTTTAGTGTTTAAGGAATTAAACATTTAACTCTCTATGATTTGAATTGAAACATCCACTGTGACTCAGTTTTTAATTTAGATTCCTGAAACCGTGTTGCTTTTTTTTCAAAATTTAAATTTTCTCACAAAAAAAAAGGGGCCATATTTTTTCAACAAGATTAGTGTTTAAGGAATTAAACATTTAACTCTATTGGATTGAATGGAAACATCAACTGTGACTCAGTTTGGAACTATGATTCCTTAAATCGTGGGTTTTTTTTCAAAAATAAAAATTTCAATATAAAAAGGACCTATTTTTTAACAAGTTTAGTGTTTAAGGAATTAAATATTTAACTCTCTAAGATTTGAACGGAAACATCCACTGTGACTCAGTTTTTAATTTGGTTTCCTGAAACCATATTTTTTTTTCAAAATTCAAAATTTTCACATAAAAAGGGGCCATATTTTTTTCAACAAGATTAGATTTAAGGAATTAAACATTTGACTCTGTTAGAATTGAATGGAAACATCAACTGTGACTCAAATTGGAATTAGGATTCCTTAAATGGTGTTATTTTTTTAAAAATTCAAATATTTCAACATAAAAAAGGACCCATTTTTTCAAACAAGTTTAGTGTTTAAGGAATTAAACATTTAACTCTCTAAGATTTGAATGGAAACATACACTGTGACTCAATTTTTAATTTGGATTCCTGAAACCGTGTTGTTTTTTCAAAATTCAAATATTTTCATGTAAAAAAGGGACCATATTTTTTCAACAAGATTAGTGTTTAAGGAATTAAACATTTAACTCTCCTAAATTTGAACGAAAACATCCACTGTGACTCAGTTTTTAATTTGGATTCCTAAAACAGTGTTTTTTTCAAAATTCAAATATTTTCACATAAAAAAGGGCCCATATTTTTTTCAACAAGATTAGTGTTTATAGAATTTAACATTTAACTCTTTAAGATTTGAATGGAAACATCCACTGTGACTCAATTTTTAATTTGGTTTCCTGAAACCATGTTGTTTTTTTTTCAAAATTCAAATTTTTTCACATAAAAAAGGGGCCATATTTTTTTCCACAAGATTAGTGTTTAAGGAATTAAACATTTGATTCTATTAGAATTGAATGGAAACATCAACTGTGACTCAGCTTGGAATTAGGATTCCTTAAATCGTGTTTTTTTTTCAAAATTTAAAATTTCAACATAAAAAAGGGCCTATTTTTTTAACAAGTTTAGTGTTTACGGAATTAAACATTTAACTCTCTAAGATTTGAATGGAAACATCCACTATGACTCAGTTTTTAATTTGGATTCCTGAAACCGTGTTGTTTTTTTAAAAATTCAAATTTTTTCACTTAAAAAAGGGTCCATATTTTTTTTAACAGGATTTGTGTTTAAGGAATTAAACATTTAACTCTATTAGAATTGAATGGAAACATCATCTGTGACTCAGTTTGGAATTAGGATTTTTTAAATTTTGTTTTTTTCAAAATTCAAATATTTTAATATAAAAAAGGACCCATTTTTTCAACAAGTTGTGTTTAAGGAATTAAATATTTAACTCTCTAAGATTTGAACGGAAACATCCACTGTAACTCAGTTTTTAATTTGGATTCTTGAAACCATGTTGTTTTGTTTCAAAATTCAAATATTTTCTCATAAAAAGGGGCCATTTTTTTCAACAAGATTAGCGTTTAAGGAATTAAAGTTTGACTCTATTAGAATTGAATGGAAACATCAACTGTGACTCAGCATGGAATTAGGTTCCTTAAATCGTGTTTTTTTTTTCAAGATTCAAATATTTCAACATAAAAAAGGGCCCATATTTTTTCAACAAGATTAGAGTTTAAGGAATTAAAGATTTAACTCTCTTAGATTTGAATGGAAACATCCACTGTGACTCAGTTTTTAATTAGGATTCCTAAAATCGATTTTTTTTTCAAAATCAAATATTTTCACATAAAAAGGGGCCCATATTTTTTTTAACAAGATTAGGGTTTAAGCAATTAAACATTTAACTCTCCTAAATTTGAATGGAAACATCCATTGTGACTCATTTTTTTATTTGGATTCCTGAAACCGTGTTTTTTTTTTCAAAATTCAAATATTTTTGGCATAAAGAAGGGCCCATATTTTTTTCAACAATATTAGTGTTTAACGAATTAAACATTTAACTTTATTAGAATTCAATGGAAACATCAACTGTGACTCAATTTTTAATTAGGATTCCTAAAACGGTGTTGTTTTTTTCAAAATTCAAATATTTTAACAGAAAAAAGGGCACACATTTTTTTCAACAAGACTAGTGTTTAAGGAATTAAACATTTAACTCTCTTACATTTGAATGGAAACATCCACTTGTTAGTACAGGATAAGACCAAGAGGGGGTGAATTGGTCAGATTAAAAATTTTAAAAATAAAATCAAATTGAAATTAAAGTCACCGAGAGATAAAGGAGAAGATGAACAAGGGAATTTATCCTGGTTCGGTCCTTCTGACCTACATCCAGTCCTCAGAGCACCTCTGAGCTTTGTAATCCACTATTCTCAATAAATCAGGCTCACCAGCCTTTACAATGGAGGTTCACACTCCCCCTTACAACACGTAATGAAACAGAGTCTCACAGTCTCTGTTTTTCTTTTGCTTATGACCAAATTTCAGCCCAATAAATTCAAGGTCCCAACCTTGAATTAACTCACAGATTTACAGAAGATTTTGCTCAAAGAATCTCTCTTAAAGAGTAGATAGCAATCAATGAAGTTCAGAATGAGAATTGAATAATTTCACAGAGAAATAGATGAATGACTTTAATGCTCGTAAAAGATCGTTATTTCTGCAATGAATGCTTGGTGCTTTTATAGATGAGAGAAATAAAGTTGCCGTTAGATAGAGTTTATTGCCCATTACTCTCATCCACCAACTCTTCGTCTTCGCCATTAATGCTGCAATTAATGCTTTCTAAGTAGCGTGGAGAACGAAGGCTTGATTCATGCTGTCTGTCTGTGGGTACATCATTTTTCTCTTCCTATGATCCTGCATTTCAGCATTTATGAGGGCAGGTTAAGTTCAAACGTTGTTTTACACAAATAAGGAAAGATACGGAGCAGGTGAAAAGCTGTCAGAGAGAGAAAATAGCCGTTGTGAAAATATACTCGAGTGTTTGATCATAATACTCGAGTGTTGGTCAAGTAATTTGAATTTTGTGAAATGATACTCGAGTGTTTTCTGTCAATGCTTGAGTTTTACAAACACTTTTGAACTTCCTCGAGTGTTCACTGAGAGTGTTGCAGAAGATTTGAAATTTGATGTGAATACTCGAGTGTTAAAATCATTATGCTCGAGTGTTGAGAATACTTTCAGTTGATACTCGAGTGTTTAGAAGAAAACTAGAAGTGAAATCATTTGAAATCTCATAATACTCGAGTGTTGAAATCATACTACTCGAGTGTTGTCCATTACTAGAGTGTTTAGATGGAAGTGTTGAGTTTTTGAGAAGAAATAGCTCGATACTCGAGTATTCAGAAATCAATACTCGAGTTTGTCAACACTTTCACCTAATACTCGAGTATTGTGCTTGAAGTGTTGTCTCTCGTTTGAAAACTTTTGCTTAATACTCGAGTGTTGAAAAAAAGCACTCGAGTGTTGTCAACACTTCTTCCACAACTCGAGTGTTCCACTTCAAGTTCAAGTATTTTGACTCAAAACTCGAGTGTTCAACTTTAATACTCGAGTGTTGTCAATACTTCCATTTGTAAATGAGTATTCTGCTTCAAGTGTTGAGTATTTATTTGAAAAACAAGCTCGATACTCGACTATTGCAACACAATACTCGAGTGTTGCCAATACTTCAACACCAATACTCAAGTTTCACATGGGAGTATTCTTTCAAAACACATTTTAACACCAATACTCGAGTATTCAAAATGATTACTTGAGTGTTTGCAACACTTCATCTCAATACTTGAGTTTTCACTTAAAGTGTTGGATTTCAGAAACATTTTTAACCTCCAATACTCGAGTATTGAAATCAAGAACTTGAGTATTGTCAAACTTTCAACAAAAACTCAAGTGTTGCTTGAAAGTATTGATTTTAAACTTATGAAAAATATTGATACTCGAGTATTAAAGCACAGAACTCGAGTATTCCTCAATACTTTCATACAAACTTAATAGAACTTGAGTATTTCAGCAAGAACACATAATCATCAACAATTTAAGCTTTATAACTCTTGAAATCATTTTGCTATCATCAAAATAAGGCATCAACATTTTCCCCCTTTTTGATGATGACAAAAACTTTATAAAATCAGAATGGAATTATGAAGCTTAAATTTTCAAACCATGAAAACAGAAAGAGATCAGAGAACTTAGAGACACAAATTCATAAAATCCCTGGAATCATAATATCATTCACAAAATCATAAAGAGTCAATACAAAACATAATGAAATACAAGATACAATGAGAGCACATCTAATTTTCTTTCTCCCCCTATTTGTCAGCAATCAAACAAGGGGTGAAGAGGGAGAAGAAGGAGTAGGATCAGATGAAGGCCGAGGAATGGGAGTGGGATCAACAGGATCAGATGAGGGAGCCACTGAAGTCAGAGGTGGTGCAGGTATGGGCTGAGGCTCTAGGTTCAGAATGGATGAGGATAAGTCAATCATGGCCAGCACAGCAGCAGTGGGAGGATCATCAGGTGACTGTGATGGAGGTGGAGGAGGAGCAGCAGCAGACGAAGGTGCTTGAAATTCTCTGATGAACTACTCAATGGAAGAGACCCTGCTATCTGTAATATCCACCCTTTTCTGTAAGCCGACATAGAGCCAAATCGATAGTTATAAGACAAGACAAGGCCCAGAAATAAAAAGTGCAGAAAAAGGAGATGTCAATGGACGTAAAAGACCTTGGTCAAATTAGTTCTAAGGCTTTGAGATTTCTAAGAATGTAAGCCACGGACAAAAATGATATTAAGTATAAAGACCAAGGGCAGTATGGTCATTGGATAAAAATGGCTAAACCAGTAGTCCAAAGTCAAGTTGGAGGCCACGGAAAAAAGTTGACGCTGTTAGGCCGAAAGTCGCAGAATCGTATTTGGCCCGGTGGATGGAAGTCGGTAGGAACTTTAAAGTTAAGCGTGCTCACCCTGGAGAAATTGTAGGATGGGTGATGTGACACTCCTTAACTTAGCCCTTAGATTCATTACAAAGTGAATTGGAATCAAAAGAAAGCCTCATTATGATCAAAGGGTCCAAAATTTTCAATTTGAAAACTTTCAAGTTTGTGAAAGTTACTATTCACTAGTTTTAGGACCAACTTTGAAAATTCATAACTAATTGTAGAAAAATCGAAATTGAGTGCTTCCAATTTATATTTGAATCTTGTAAGTTCCTTTACAAGGGAAAATACTCCTTGAGTCATTTACTTGCCCAAATGATACAGTTTAATTCGTAAAAATGTACTGTACACTTGGTCATT
>JANTPZ010097854.1:0-31932 GCA_025593235.1 Vachellia pachyceras
TTTGAGCCTTCACTTTCATTTCATTCATTTCTTCTAGCAAGTGTTTTGCATGGGTACATTCGATGTTTCACTTTGGAAAGTATATCATGAACTTCTATACCTTTGCCTTATTGGGTTCATATGCCAAAAAAAACAAAAAAAAAATAAAATAAAGGGGGGAAAAAGCAAAAAAAAGAAAAAGAAAAAAAAGAAAATAAGTTGAAAAAAAAATTGGAATAAGGCATCCTGTGGTAGTTTGAAGAGTAAAGATTTCTGAACAGAAAGTTCAAAATCTACACATTTGGTATTCTTTCATGATTATACTTTAACTCACTTTGAGTTATCTATTCAATACTCATGTATTTCACTTATTAGTTTGTTCCATTCATTTAGCCTTACATTTCAACATTACAACCCTTCAAGTCCCCTTGATAACAAGTTAAAGGTATGTCAGTGGTGGAGATATTAGAATCTTTACAAGCCTATGGTAGGTACTAATCTAGGTGAATTGAGTGAAAATTTCCCAATTTGAGAGATGAATGAAACACTTATACCCTGTGTGAGCTCCATTATGTTTCTCTTCCTTTATCTTGTTATGTTTCTTATGTTAATTTCATTGCACTGAAATATTCTATGATTGTTGATTGATTAGAAATAAAAGTTGCTTGAGTTAATTGCTTATTCATCTTAGTTGGGCTGATATTTACTTGCATTGGGTATTTTTTTTGGATTCTTCTTTACTAAAGTTTTGCCCAGGAGTGCAAAACGTTAAGTGTGGGGCAATTGAAATAATCATATTTTATCAAGTGAATTTACAGCATTTTTTGGGATTTTAATGCTATTGTTTGCTTTTATTGAGCTTAATTACATTAAATGTGAGTAATTATTATATGAAAATTAAAGCCAATTAAGGGTATTCTTGGGAGAAATTTGGATCAAAAGATAAACTCAAATTAAATATATTTGAATTAGGAAATCCAAGATTTCGAGTTTAAAATTCAAATCAAGAACCACAACAAATCCATTTATTTTATATAATATATTATATTATATTATATTATTAAATTATTATTATTTTGACCTTCAGGAAGAGAGGAATTCACGCCAGGGGAATCATAAGAATTGAAGACAAGCCATGGGCCCACAATTTCATTCAACCCTAGCCCATTATTCATCCACCCATTAAAGTCTCTGCCACACACACGAAAAGAAGAGCGGCCGCACTAACACATAACCTATTCCATCCCTTTTCACAAGGGCGCACAAAAAGCAATTCACACACGCACAGAAGAGAAGCGGCGGCACACACAAAAGCATCAATCATTCATTCCTTGGCCACGTTCATACATACGCCGCACAATATTCCCGGTCCATTTACCACAAGCCATTCACCCACTATCCATTAATTCCACGCACAGCAACATCACCCAGCCACCGCCCACACGCACAAGAGTATCCATCCTTTCATCCTTAATTCTAGTGGCGACGCATACATCTTCATCCACAGACACTGATTTGCACGAGGAAGATGATGGTTTGGATAATTATTCTGGGATTCTTGATGGCAATTCTTGGCTAGTTCCATAATTCTCTGATTCAACAATAATGGCAGGAGCTTGATTCTTCAAAGGGGAGCTTTTGATCGCTTTAATTTCATGTCCAATAATTATTTAACAATTCCTAGGTCTTAGGATAGTCTTTCTAATTATTGGAACAATTTCTATTGTTTGATGGGATTTATTTTGGAGATTATTGTGACTGAATTATTGTTTAGCAATTGATATTTGGCTAATTTAACTTTGATTTCAATTATAATATTCTGGTATGACGTTTTTATTGATTTCAGAGTTAATATCTTGTGATTTTCTAAGGTGGCTTAGAATCTTGGATCAAACAATCTTTTGCTAACTTTAATTCTATTATTTGAATTTAAGAGTTACAATTGAGCAGTGGTTTCATTATCCTTAATTCCTCTTTACTATTCTGTTGGCAGTTAGTAAATTGGAAGTTTGGAAAATATTTTGTGGCAATTCGAGGTGGCTCGGTTGTTGGATTAAAAGCTTGATTATAATTCTTTACTTCATTATTTTAATTCCCATATCTATTGAAGTGATGATTGCCCACGTTGTTGAATTGGAGGATTGATCATTATCATCGTTTATTCGTTTGTCTCATTTTATATTTATATTATCAAAATTCATTTCAATTATTTTTATTAAAAAATATTAAAAAGAAGTATTTTAATTTCAGTTTAGGTTACTCGCATTCAATTATTAGGAATTAATTTCATTTTCAGCTCCTCAAAGTGAACACGACCCGGATTGATACTATATTACATTAATTCGGTTAAATTATTTTTGACGCGGATTTAAAGCGACTAAAGGTCCGCTCGTCACGTAAGGTTTGGTGGAAGAGATTAACCCCTTGCTCTACGACTGAGTAAAGTTTAAATTCCTACCAGGAGAGCTATCCATGTATAGCACTTGATAGTGTCTGGCTTCCAATAAAAGGATATACATGCCTAGAAAAACTATGTAAACATGGAAAAGCACAGTTGAAGATTGAGATGGTATCCAACCCCTTGTTCTGCTAATAGCAGGTCGAAGATTGAGATGGTATCCAACTTCTTGTTCTGCTAATAGCAGGAGCGAAGTAATCCACCACCTTCTTGGACGCCCAAACAGCAAAGATCGATAACACGAACCAAAGCCTGGATGAAATATAAGTAGATAGGATTCTCATTTTTCTGCATTGCTTTTTTTCATTTGCATATGGGTACAAGTCAGAGTAGGAATATAATCTTGGTGAAACTATAAAAGTTTATATCCTAGCTTATTAACCACATAAAACCTACAAACAGACTAGAAGAAACACAAGCAAAGCAAAACCAATTATAATATTGAAGCAGCTCCAGAGAGCATATATTGTTCGTCATTTTCCACATCTACCAAGTTCTTGTGGTTTGGGATCACCTTTGGAATATTGCACTGATGCTGCTGCTATCATGGATTTTGATGGTTGGGCTAATAGAAACACACGTCTATGCATATTGTAGGGGAAATGGTATTGCCATGTGATATAATAAAAAATGCATAGATTGTCAGCCAAAAATAGAGAAATTATTAAAATTTAAAGGTGAGGAATTCAAGAGTTTATTTGAAATTATGCTTTAAAGATTCAAAGTTTTCTTTTACTAAATAACATGTATCTTCTCACCGAAGGCAATTCTATTCAAAGCACTGTTGGACACTAAACGTGGATATCTTTCTTAGTAGAAATTTAAATATTAATTCGTCATTGTATAAGAAACTAACCCTTCTATCAGACACAACCCCAATTGGTAAAAGTTTCAACGTTATCATGTAGAAAGTCTTTGAATGATTTGACGAGTGTAGGGAGGGTTTGTGGCCACTTACAAGTTTGGAGAATCCATAATCTGATTCATTGTAAAAACCTTTAGTAGCAATTGATATTAAGAAATCAACTATGTGAACATGTTGGTTCTTCAAAAAATTAGTGCTTGTTTGGGAACTCATTTTCCAAACGGGGTACGTAATACAAGATAAAACTATCTCGAAATCTGCAAAATCATTTTGAAATCCATAAAATCACCTCGGAAGCCGTAACTCCTTTCTCCCAACAGAGTTCCCAAACACACAAACATGCTTGTTTAAGAACTCATTTTCACTAACGGTATACGTAAGCCAAAATAAAACTATCTTGAAATCCATAAAATCACCTCGGAAGCCGTAACTCCTTTCTCCCAACAGAGTTCCCAAACACACAAACATGCTTGTTTGAGAACTCATTTTCACTAACGGTATACGTAAGCCAAAATAAAACTATCTTGAAATCTGTAAAAATCATTTTGAAATCCAAAAAAACCATCTCGAAATCCATAAAATCACCTCGGAAGCCGTAACTCATTTCTCCTAAAGGAATTTTCAAACACATACAATGAACGTCTAGGTATAGAATTATATAATTGTAAAGATTGTATTAAAAAAAAGTCAATGTAATTTTAAAAGAAAATATCAACTTTCTTTTAGAAATAATAGATAAAATAACATATGAAGATATTAAGAAACATTATTTACTACAAATAAAAGATATATTGGATAAAGATGAGGAGAAAATGATATAGATATTTTTGTTATATTTATTATATTAATTTTTCATAGGTTCAACACTTCATTAGCAATTGTTATCCGAAGGTTTGTCTCATAGGTATATTTCTGCCAAATCTCTGTTTTTTCCCCTTGTTTACACTTCTAAGTATAACTGTTATCTACAAAAATATTTGACGGTTATATTTTGCACATATTTGACAGTTCGGAACTATTCAAGAATGATGCATCATATTATAATGTTAATTTCAACAAATATTTGACGTTTTATAATTGCCAAATATTTCATGGTTTAAACACCAAAATCTTTGAGGAACGAGGCTTTAGGATTACGAGTTTTCTAGGTGGCATTACTTGACGGCTGAGTTAATAACCGTCAAGTGTTAGGTAAATACTTGACTATTATCATCTCAAAATGTCAAGTAAGGGAGTATATGTTTTTGGCAGAATCCTAGAAAACTATTTTTGAAATCTTAAAAGGGCAAATCAGGGTTTCAAATTTTTTTATCCAAAATCAGGGTATTGGACTAAACTGAAATTTCGAAATGTAAATGAAAAGACAATATTACCCTAGAATGTTTTTTAAGAAATAGAGGAAGAGGAAGGAAAATGTGCCTAGACACAAAAGGAAGGAAGATGAAGAAATGCCTCAATTGCATTTGGTTTGGCATCACTTCAGTGGTCTCAAAGAGTTGTTGTCAAGTGGAGTAGTTGCCGTGAAAAGGAGTTGTTGGCGTCAAGAGTAGTCGGCATTGAAAGGGATCCGTTTCTTCATTGCTTTTGAGGTAATTCTCCCCATTGAAGGGAGTCAGTGTCAAATAAACTTGAAAGCAATACCATGAGGAGTCATTTGCTATATATTGTAACAATGATGCTTGACAACTCTTTCTATCTTCATTTTGTCATCTTCATCATATATAGACAATGAGAGGAGGAGGTGGTGGAGTGTGGGTATAGGGTTCACGATGAGGAACAGTGAGAGTGAAAGGAAGAGGAAGAGAGAGAGAGAGAAATTTTCTCGTATAGACAGTGAGAGGTGGAGGAAGATAGAGAGTGAGAGGAGGAGGAAGACATGAGCATACCGGTTTTTAATGTTAAAGATAAACTTTTATTTGAATGAAAAAATTGTTCATTTGAATGAATATTACAAATACAATATGATATTTTCTAATCTTATTTAAATATGGTGAAGATGAATTGTTCATTTGAACGAATAGTATAAAATACAACATAATATTTAATAAGAATTAGATATCATTTTTAAGACATACTAAACATATTTTTAAATCTATATCCATATCAATTTCTATCTTTATAACCATAACCATATACATGTCCATCAAAACCAATCCCACGTGCGAGATGGGAAGTAAGGAAGCTATGTGTGATATGCCTAGAATTTGAATATTTAAAAACTGTCATAGGCACTTCACCGAAAAAAAACCGTCATAGGCAGTCTAGTCATAATGGAACAAATTATTTCTCTCTCCTTCGAAAACACTCACTTTTGGAGGGGAAGAGCACAAGAGAATGAGAAAACACACCAGCTACCAAGTCTCCCCTCCCCTACCTTCACATTCCCTCCATAAAAAAACCCAACTAAGCATGTATGTTAAATACAAGGGATTTGGAGGGAATGCGAGGGGAGGGAAATTTTTGTAAGTTAAATTTAAAAAAAAAATTAAAAAGTGAGATTATAAGCTTTTAATAAAAATTATGTGTAAGATAAAAAAAGTGAGAAAAATTAATTGAAAACATTTAACAATTAATTAAAAACTTTTAATGCCATTTTTGTAATTTTTTAAATTCAACTCAAAAGTGTTTCCCTTCCCCTCCGTCCATACCAAACAGACCCATTACTCTCTAAGGGCCTGGTTCAATGCAAATCAGTGGTCGGAATAGGAAGATCAAGATTTTTCAGTGGTGGTGGTAGCTATTTGGTTCAACAATGAAAATGGAAAATAGATTCCGACGGCGACCAATTTTCATGCGAAGGCGGGAACCTCTCTTCCCATTTAAAATGGTGGCAAGCCAAATTCATTAGCGTGATGGAAGACGGCAAAAGGCGGACTTGTCCTGACATGCCATTGCAAAAACTTGAAACAGGAGCAGTCACTGCCGGAGATGGAGAGAAAAGAGGGACAGAGTGTAATTGTGATTTTCCATCTACAGATTTTGGTTGTTGTGAGATACATATATATAGTTATATTATAATAAAGCTTTGAGCACCTTTAAATGGGAGAATAAAAACGAAAAACGAAGGAAGAACGACGTCGGAGAAGATGAACTCATCCTCAGTCATTCGAATGGGCTGAGGATGAGGTGAAAATTCACTTCATCCCATGTAAATATATATATAATTAATAAACATATATTAAATACATATATAAATATATAATTAATAATAAATATATAGAATTAATAAATATAATATATTTAAATATTAGATAATTAAATTTAAAGCATAAATATAAATAAGTTGAATTTTTATTAATAAATACTTATATTTATAAAAAAACATTTTACATTTATCATTAAGGGCAGTATAGTCATTTGATACAATTTTCCTACTTTCTTTCCTATAATTTTAACTCAACCAACAAAAATTTTCCCATCAACCCATTTTCTATTCCAGTGTCAACCAAACATCGCACCGTAAAAATTTTCCATTCCATTAAATTCCTTGAAATTCATCCAACCAAACGGGGCCTAAGTTACTCGTCTTTTTCCTTTTGTCATATTCTGCGAGTTTTTAGGTCCCTCAATAATTGTGGGAATATTCTGTTATACTGATGATAATTGTGACTGTAGGGAAGGATTTTCTTTGCAAAAATTTAAAATAAAGTACCAAAAGAAAATAATATTTATTATAAATGATTATTAAAATGGTAATTTTTTAGAAGAATCTAACCTCAAAAAATAAATTTAAAATTATTAAATTGCCCATAACTAGATGTCTTACATGATTTACTCTATTTAAAATTAAAAAAACTAAAACTAACCATAATTCACATATGACATGATAGTGTTTTTTGTTAAATTTTGCCTTTCATCAAGTTTTATATTATTATAAGCAATACATAATTTAATTAATATTGTTTCGTTCATATTATTAATGCTAATGTCAATTAATTTTTTATAAAAATTAAAAATAAATTCATTTTACATCTTTTCATTATATAATATATTATCTGCATTTTTAAATTTTGTTAACACTTTATGCATTTTTTAACTCACATGAATTTCTTCTAACCCAAAAATAAATCAATAAAGCGTAAATTTTAGTTTTACTTTCTAAACTTATATGACCTTTATTAAACACATATAATAAATTATCAAAGATATTATGTTTTATTAAAATTATATAAATTTCATTTTTAATTAAAGTTTGTGTTTAGTTTTAAAAATATATAATTTTGAAAAAAATGAAAAGTGTAATTTGTCCAATAAAAATTAAGAAAAATTATATTTAACTTTGTAAAATTTAAAATTTTGTATCAGTTTTAAAAATATAGTGTAAGAGATAATGTATGAGGGAAAGTAGAAATTATTGTTGGAGGCAATTGAGTATTTTATATTTTCTTAATTTTTATTTTTTATCATTCTAAATAACCTTCACAATAAATATTATTTCTTCTAGATCCTTTAACCTAATTTTACCTTTTCTTTTTAGCTCCATCAATCATCAGATCAAACTTTCCCTTTTCCCTCTTTGATGCCTTTTTGGATCAACTTAGGGCTAATACGTTACTCAATCTTTTGATGATTTTTTTTGAATTACATAAAATTCCGCTAAATTTGTTACTAGATACAAATAATCCCTACCCGTCAATTATACAGCTCCTTAAACTTTATTTTTTTTATGCATAGAATCCTCTCAAATTTTGATTGGGGTGTGTGTGTAACCCTTAAACTTTAATCTGGGTGCAGATAATAAGTAATTTACAAAATTAATTACGTAAGAGTTATTTATGTGTGTGTGTGTGTGTAAAGATCGTTAGTATAGAAAGGCCATTGTGCCCACCAATTTGGAATAAATAATAAAATAAAATTACATGAACTTATATCATTCAAATGCTGATATATATTTCTATGCAAGAATCCGGTCTACTGAAATGATTTAGATTGACCATATGGGCTCGTGAAAATCTATTTTTTGATTTATTTCATCTAATCCATGATCGGAACAAGGGATACACGTTACACCATGATTTTGAATTAGAAGAGAGATTTCAAGAAATGGTATATCTATTCACTCGATCAATAACCGAGCCACGTAAGCTTACGCAACTGGAAGGGGGTTGCGCCTCACTTCAACCATACTTGGTTCGATTCCAACGTATAGCAGGGTGGAGAGAGTTTCTCTGAAATGGGTTCCCTAAAGTTGTCTAACCAAACCTGGAATCTAAAGTAGTCAGTTACTTGAAAAAAAAGTGGATATCATAGGGTAAAAAAAAGGCCATTGTAAAAAGATTGGTTTTGTTATAAATACATTATAAGGGTGGATGTCCATAGACTCTTGATTCCCTAAATAATAAGTACTATACATGAATTGTTGTTGAGAAACTAAAGAGGTATTCAATGTACAAAGTATTACAATGTATGTATACAATGTATGTACAAAGAGTCACAATGTATATCCATCCATCTTGATTGTACTATTTATTGATCATGGCTCTTGGAGGTCACTCTTAGAGGCCTATAAATAGAGCTTTGTACATGGCATACATGACACATTCAAAAGTGAATAGAATTCCTCTCAACTTTCTCATTCCTCTCAAACTTCCTCTTCTCTTTCTCTTTGTCTATTTACCTTTAATTTACAACACGTTATCAGCACGATAGTTCTGCCGAAGGTATGATTCCCTCAGATTTATCTTAGTAACTTCTTCTACTTTCTTTATCATATCTTTTCAATCAATCTGGGATAATCTGAGCCACAATATGAAATTATGATAACTCTTTTACTGATTGTTTTAAATATTGAGTTTTGTGGCTAAGATTTGAGATTGTTAATACTTGTCATTTTGATTACTTTTACAAGTTTTTATATATTATGGATATTGTCATTTTAGTTTGAATATATATATATATATATTAACTAAACTATATTATTTATTTTCTAGAATGATTTTTAAGATTTATTATCATTTTAGATTGGACAATGTCCAATCTTATCAAACTAGAATTTGAAGCCCTTGATATATCTGCCAAAAATTATCTATTATGAATATTGGATGTTGAAATCCATTTGAATACCAAGGGTCTTGAAAATGTTATTTTACCAGAAAATGTTGTGTATAATCATGACAAGGGAAAAGTTATTATCTTCCTTTGTTATCATATTTACGAAGGGTTAAAAGCGAAATACTTAAGGGCAAAAGATCCGCTAGAACTATGAAATGCCTTGAAAGGCTTGATCATCAGAAAATGGTTATACTACCTAAGGCATTGAAAAAGGCTATAGGAAATCTTCTAAATTGATTTCATGCCTACTTGTTGAACAATCAATGACTTGTTCATCATGAAATATGCCCTACATGATCTATTTGGATTCTTTAAATAAATGCAGAAAATGTATGATAATTATGGTAGAGGGCGTAGTCGTGGCCATGGCCATGGTCGCGGCAAATGACACAAAAATTTTCATTATCGATGTGGTTGTAATATTAATTATGATAACCAAAAGAAAAGAAATGATGAGAAAGGGTACAATAATGATTTCAATACCACAAAAGCCCTTGAAAATAAATGTCATAAGTGTAGTATGAAAGGGCATTAGACATGAGCATGTCGCACGTCTGCTCAAGCCTAACTCAAAAAGAGTGGTAATAATGCCGAAGCAAATATGATGTATCATAATAATAATAATATCGAGGCAAAATGTACATTGAAAGATGTTAATCCTGTATGCCTTGATGGGCTTGAAGACATCAAGGGTCTTAACAAAATGATACATTTGGATGGTAATTAATATTATATTGCTTGCATTTATTTTTTAAGTAGCATTTATATTTTATTTCTATCTTATTTCTTTTAAAGTTTTAATATGCTTTTGTTTCTTTGTTAAAGAATATAGATAATGATCATCATACGGTTGAACATAAGTCTCGTAGACAGTGCTATGACAAGCACGATATTGAAAAGTAGAGAGTATTTTCTCATATAATGATGAGAAATGCAAATATAAATAGCAGGTAATACAAAAGTTATTGAATGCTCTAGAAGAGCTACAATTGTATTACTTAGAGGAATGAAACTTGTTATAAATGATGCATTGTTTTCTATCAAGTCTCAAAGAATATATTAAGCTTCAAAGATATCCGATGCAATGGGTATCGTATTGAGACAATTAATTATGAGAATGATGAATATTTGTTGTTACAAATATTACATCAGGAAAGAAATGCATCTTAGAAAAATTATCAACACTATCTTCTGGCTTGTACTATACAAATATTAGTACAATTGAGACAAATGTGATAATCCAGAAAGTTGTTGATGAAGATATATTTACAGTTTGGCATAATCAGTTGGGCTATCCTGAATCATCCGTGATGAATTTAATGCTTGATATGCAATAGTAAACCAACAGTTTACTGATGAATTTAATACATGTCATAAGATAGTAAACTAGAAGTTTACTGATTAATACATGCAAATAGATTATATGATAAAACGAAGTTTATCAATGAATTTAATGTTTGTTATGACCGGTTAGAATATCCCGGTTCAATTGTGATGCGAGAAATGATTGAGAATAAATGTGGATATACCCTGAAGTGTATATTAATACCACTATTTTTCATACGTTGCATGTTACAAGGGAATATATATTATTATATCCTCATAAATTTAAATACAATGTGAGCATCTCACATTCTCAAAATGGATACAGGAATATATTTATGGGATGGTGAACCCACATAGCGAACCATTTAGTTACCACATGGTTTTAATTGATGCATCAACTAAATGGTTTCATATTTGTTTATTATCTTCTTGCAACTTGAAGTTTGCAAGATTATTTACTCAACGAATATGGGTAAGAGTATATTATCTTGATTTTCCTATTGAAAAAGCTGTAATGCTAATGAATTTACTTCACTAGCCTTAATGAGGATTGCACATCCCTTGAAATTAATTTGAATATCTTGAACTTCATGTTCATACGTAAAATGGACTAGCAGAATGATTGGTTAAATGGTTGCAACATTTTCATATGAGATATAATCTCCCATATTCTGCTTAGGAACTTGTCATTTTGCATGCAGCAGCATTTATTCGCATAAGGCCTACAAGTTATCATAAGACATCTTCTTTATAGTTGGTTTCTGGTTAAGAATCAAATATTTCCCATCTCAAAATATTTTTATTGTGTTGTGTATGTTTTTATTACTCCACCACAACACATAAAAATGGATCCTTAAAGGAGATTGGGATTCTATGTAGGCTTTGAATCTCATTCAATAAATAAATATTGAACCATTAACTGGAGATTCATTTACGGCACAGTATGCCTATTGTCATATTGATGAGATATTATTCCCACCATCAGGGGAGAAAATAAAACATCTGGATAAAGTTAAAGATAAGAAAAAATAAATTACATGGAATACCTTATCACTTGTTACCTAGAGCCTCAAAACAATATGAGCAAGAAGTTTTGAAAATAATTCATTTGCAAAATATTGCAATGAAACTGCCAGATGCATTTACTGATACAAAAATGATAACTAAGTCTCATATTCCAATTAAGAATGCTCCTATTAGAATTGATGTCACAAAAGGACAAGTGGTTAGTGCAACCTCCTGGTTCCAAAGATAAAAATCCTTGAAAAAGGAAAGGAGTAAATAATAGTGATGGTTAGCATAAGGAGGCTACCATTGATAAATCCATTATAAAGACCCGTGACATATCTAATAAAATGACCCCTGAAGAGGTCCAGGTACCTAATAATAATGATGAGATCTCAATAAATTATGTCACTACGGGCAATATATGGAACCAGAAAGACATTGTCGTCGACGATGCATTTTCATGCAATATTGCTATTGAAATAATATATGAGGATCTTGAAACTAAATCTGTCGAAGAATGTCGACATAGATAAGATTAGCCAAAATGGAAAGAAGCAATTCAATCAGAATTGAACTCACCATCTAAACATCAAGTTTTTAGACCTGTTGTCCAAAACCTACAAAAGTGAAGGCTGTAGGGTATAGATGGGTTTTTGTGCGAAAAAGAAATGATAAAAATGAAGTCGTGAGGTATAAAGCGCGACTCGTAGCACAATGTTTTTCACAAAAACCAGGAATAAATTATGAGGAGACTTATTCTCCCGTAATGGATGCAGCTACTTTCAGATATTTAATCAGTCTGGTAGTGCATAAAAAACTTGACATGCATTTAATGGATGTTGTTAAAGCATGCTTGTATGGATTATTGGATAGTGAAATTTATATGAAAATTCCTGAAGGCTTCAAATTGCCAAATGGCTGGATGATTCACATGAAAATTATGCGATACGTATGTAAAAGTCCCTATATGGGTTGAAACAGTCCAGACAAATGCGGTATAACCGTCTCAGTGACTATTTGATAAAATAAGGATATCAAAACTATTCCTTATACCCTTCTTTCTTAAAAGGGATGGATCGGAGTTTGCCATAATTGCAGTTTTTGTTGCTGATTTGAACATTATTGGCACTCCTAAAGAGCTTCAAAAGCGATTGATTGTTTGAAGAAAGAAATCGAAATGAAATGCCTCAGAAAGACAAAATTTTGTCTTGATTTACAAATTGAGCATTTAAGCAATGCCATATTTTTTCATCAATCAAATTATATTGATAAAATTTTAAAACAATTTTATATGGATAAATCACATCCATTGACTACATCAATGGTTGTAAGATCACTTGATATAGAAATAGATCCTTTTCACCCTCAAGGAAAGAAAAAAAAAAGAACTACTTGGCCCTGAAGTACCATATCTTAGTGCCATTGGTGTACTAATGTATCTTGCTAATTCAACTCGACCTAATATTGCATTTGCTGTTAATTTATTAGCAAGATTTAGTTCTTCCCCAACTAGAAGGCATTGGAATGGAGTTAAGCATATACTCCGATATCTTCGAGGGACAACAAATATGGGATTATTTTATTCCAATGAATCTGGATCACATTTAATCAGTTATGCAGATGTCGGATTCTCATCAGGTCCACAAAAAGCAATATTTAGCTGCTATATCAGCAAATCATGCAAAAATTATTGCAGCACATGAGGCAAGTCGAGAATGTGTCTGGCTAAGATCTTTAATTCATCATATCCAAAAGATATGTGGTTTCATGAAACAAAATATCCCAACAGTTTTGTATGAAGATAATACATCATGTATAGCTCCAATGAAGGGAGGATACATCAAAAGGGATAAAACGAAACATATTTCCCTTAAACTATTTTTCACTCATGATCTTGTGAAGAGAGGTGCAACATTTCAAAAGTTTATTTACGGCATCAGTCTTCACAGACTCAGAGATCTCAAGTGATGTCATCATGAGGGGGAGTTGATACACGCTGTACTCTTTTTTCCTTATCTAGGTTTTGTCCCACTGGATTTTTCTAGAAAGGTTTTTAATAAGGCAGCACTTGAAAGTGTATTAGTGAATGATGTACTGTTTTCTTTAACTAGGTTTTATCACACAGGGTTTTCCTAGTTAAAGTTTTTAATGAGGCATATTCATAATGGACATCCAAGGGGGAGTATTATAAATACATTATAAGGGTGGATGTCCATAGACTCTTGATTCCCTAAGCAATAAGTACTATACATGAATTGTTGTTGAGAAACTAAAGATGTATTCAATGTACAAAGTATCACAATGTATGTACACAATGTATGTACAAAGAGTCACAATGTATATCCATCCATCTTGATTGTACTATTTATTGCTCATGGCTCTTGGAGGTCACTCTTACAGGCCTATAAATAGAGCTTTGTACATGGCATACATGACACATTCAAAAGTGAATAGAATTCCTCTCAATTTTCTCTATTCTTCTCAAACTTCCTCTTCTCTTTCTCTTTGTCTATTTACCTTTAATTTACAACAGGCTTAACGCCCACAAGAGTGTCAACTCGAATTCCACCGACAACGCATGAGAATCTTATATAATTGATAGTAAAACTTGATAAATATTTATTTATAAACTTTTAAAGTTTAGCTTATCTAAATTTTCTATTAAAAATGTTACTTTTGCATATAGCTTTTTTTTTTTTTGGGGCCAACTTGTGCATATATATTTATACTGTTGGAGAATTTTGCGTTATCTTCTTGGAAACTGAACTGATCATGACATTAATAAAAATGTTAATTTAGAATTTATTGATCTAATAATGGATCATAATCAAATCAATGCATCTCATAACAAGTCCAAACGCAAAAGAAAAAAGATAAAGAACATATTATCCACATGATGTAAATGTTCATTAGCGAAAATAATCTCACTGTCGTCATTAATGTTTTCTAAAGATAATCCCAATATAAAAGTCAGTTAATTTTTTTTATGGGGATCCAAAGTAAATAAATTACTTGATTATAACATATTCTAAAATATTTATGTGTGTCTTTAAATTATGAATTAATTTATAAGTTAGATAAATTAATTTAGAGAAAAATAATAAATATATTAATTAATTATCTTTTTTAATCTCCCAAAAAATCAATATTAGTTATTATTATTCTCCTTTTCTTGATAATAATTATTTCAAAGGAAATATGAAAATGAGAGCACAATAACCACAAATATAATATATATTTACATCACGAAATTAGTATTCATTTTGATAAATATAACACCATATATATGATTAAAAAAAAGGAAAATTATTCATATCCTCCAATTTAGTCTCTTCTACTAATTAATAACTGTAACCTTGAGCTGCAACTTCCTAAAACTTAAACTTTGAGAGGCTCAATTTAAAATGTAAGATTTTATTTATTAAATTGATGAAATTTCATACAGTACTCCTTAGCTACACCACTGACCTTATTATCATCACATGAATTAATCATAGGAGGCTTGTGATAATCAATTTGAATAAAACTAAACTCATCATTAGTTATCTTGTATCCTGCAGTTCGTCATTTCATTTTTTTTAATTGCTTATAGAAAGTGTTACGTTAAAAATAGAAGTATTTATTCATTTTAATAAGATTTTATTGATTTAGGCCTATTTTACTGATTTTTATTTTTTTTAATTTAACTGGAATAATTTTGAAAGGTAAAAGGGAATATTTGGTCTTTTAATTTCACACACAATTTCATTTTCATTTTTTAAATTTTATAAAGAGTTTTTCAGGTTTTCAACCTAAGGCAGTTAGCAAAAAAATGTTAACATTGGAATTTTGGCTGTTAACCAAGGATTACCAAACACTACAAAAAATGACTTTCAGACACAACTTTCAACGGTGACATAAAAGGTCACCGCTAAAAGTCTACCCTTTAGAGTCGACTTTGTAAATCGTCACCAAAGGTGACACTTTTAGTGCAACTTTTTGTGTTGCACACAAAATTTAATATTTATTTTATTTATAAATTTTTTATTAAAAATAATATTTTAAAAAATAAAAAATTATTAATTATATAAGTATATAGAATTATTATTCAATCAATAATATATTATATGAAATCAAATATATAAAATAATAAAAAAACATACATTAAAATTATGATTCAATTTATGTTTAGTTTCCAATAATATTATATATTGTGCATATATAAATATATACAAATTATATATATATCTATAATTTATTATGCGGTAGAATATTATATATATATATATATATATTTAAATATGCGTTTAAATTATATAAAATGATTCCAACTCAACTGGTAAAGGCTCATGGGTACCTCCAAAGAGTTGGATATTTGATTCCTGAAGATGGCAAACTTTTAAATTTATCAACGAGTGACATGTAACATGGGTGAGATGGCTTATAAGTGGCACACGTGGTGTGCAAAGACTGGTGGTGATATGGCACCGGCCAACTGATGATGATGTGGCAATAACAAGAGTAATTATTATTTTTTAACAATTATAAAAATATTAGCGGTGACAAAAAATTTACGGCTGAAAGTACTTTCAGCGACAACTTTTTGTCGCTACATAAGATCTTTAGTGGCAACTTTTTTGTTGTCACTGGAGGTGACATTCAGCGGCGACCTTTTATAGCCATCGAAAAGATTTTCCATAAGTCGCCGCCAATACTTTCAGCATAGTTGCTACAACATGACTTTTTTGCAACGATTTATTACCATCAAAAGTCTTTCAACGGTGACTTTTATCACAGCTGAAAGCCAATTTTTTTGTAGTGCAAATGTTAACATACTAAGCAAATGTTAACATACTAAGTTTAAACTTTAAAATAACAGTAATTGATATAAAAACTTATCATTTGAGATTAATAATTAGGGTCAAATAATTAAAAATGTACTTTGTAAAATTAAGATACCAAATTGAAACCTTGTACAAAAGTTAGAAGACAAAAAATACACTTCCATATATTATTTTGAAAATATTTTGTATCAAACACACTGATCCACAAACAATGATTTCTTATCAATTGAATATTTGATATTGTTCCTTTGATGTTGAATCATAACCTAATGTATGATTACATTTGTTGTTTGTTATTGAATTTTACAAGAATATCTTATTAATTCATTTTTTATAAGTACATGTATCTTCTATTCAATAAACTGTTAGGGCCTAAAAATGAGTACATCTTCCAATGAATATTCAACATTGATTCATCCTATTATAAAAAATCAGTCTCTTTCACTATATCTAAATCTTTCATTGGCTGAGGGAACATTTATCAATGAAGGAGAAAAAGACATGAAACTTGGACTCATTTATAATTTTGCTAATAATTACAAATATTTCTTTTGGCTACAAGCTCCAGATTTGCTGTGTCATACACACTCACATATAACTAAAGGTGTAAATAGGTCAGGTCTGACTTAACCTTTTTATAGAAGAATTTATGCCATACTTATTTAAATGTTTGAATATATAAATATGTTATATATGTTTTTAAAAGCATGGCTTGTACCTACATAATTATAGACAGGTTACACGTTAAAAAATAAAATTATATTTGTATTATATAGATAAATTTATGTTAAATATAATGTTTATTTTCATTCTTATATTTTAATTTGAAGATATAATTATATTTATATTCTATACACAAATTTATATCATATTTTGTTATTATTTTATTTTAGATAATTTAGATTTATCTATATAATTTTAGCTCCTTTTGATTTTTTCAAACTTGACCTGTTTTTGGCATAGGGCATGTTAGCTTGTTTTTTAAAATTCAGATTTTTTAACATGGTTCGGCTATGCATTTTACATCACATGCCCAAGCTGAAAAATAAACTATAACAAGCCATAGACTAGCGTCACATCAGACTCTTATGAAACAGTTCAGCCATATTTGGAGGTGTTTTTATGCGCCAAACAAAAAGCATAATGACAGTTTAACACCTCAAAATTTTAAAATAACGTTAATTAAGGACCTTGGTCTTTTACTGACATTTAGAAAAAAAAACAGATCAGTTAACAAAAATGCCCATGCTTATCATTTGAAAATCTTGAGAATTTAAGTTGGAAATCCTTGAAAAATAATTGGAATAATATGTAAATGTTTGTTTAGTTTCTATTTTCCAGCCATTTTTTATTTTAAAAAACTCGAAAAATAAAAATATATATTAGAAAATGTTTTCAGTTATATATTCTGAAAAAAACTTCCATTTTGTTCTACAAAAAATTAGAACATGTTTTTAATGCTTTGTTATGTTTAGTTCTATAAAATTAGAATTGGAATAATATGTAAATGTTTGTTTAGCTTCTATTTTCCAGCCATTTTATATTTTAAAAAACCAGAAAAATAAAAATATATATTAGAAAATGTTTTCAGTTATATATTCTGGAAAAAAAGTTCAAATTTGTTCTACAAAAAATTAGAACATATTTTTAATGCTTTGGTACCTTTAGTTCTATAAAATTAGACAGAGTACTAGACTGAGAACGTAGCATTTTTATTAACAACGATCAAGATAATAAAGCAAATTATTTTTTACCCTTCACTTCACCATTTTTAAAATTTTTAAAATTTTGTGTTTTCAAAACTTATTCTAAAAAATCACTTTATAGAATTGATTTGCTTTTGCTAGGTATGTTAGTTTTTGATAGATAACCCAATCGAGTTTTAAGTTTAAAGAAACCAACCTCAACAAGAACCGGATTGATTAAACCGGTTTAGTTGTTCAGGTTAAACCAGATTTTAGACCAACCTTTAGGATCAAACAATCTAGTCTGACCCGATCCTATTTTCATTTATAAATAGTTTGTAAAATTTTTTGTTTTAAAATTGTTTATTTAAAACTATGTTTTCATTTTTTATTTTCCATCACATGACTTCTTGGGATTTCAAAGGTGTGGGATCAAAGGGTACTCTGTAAGCTTCTGAAGCAAATAATTTAAAGTTAACTGCAGAGCAAGCATGAGCGAGAGAGCGAGAGAGGGTGTGCACTTTGTATCTATGGGAAACAAGGGGAACAAACCTGTTGAGAGTAGGGGTTTATCAGCTGAAGACGATGACATTATGGGTAGGAATATTAAGAGGATGAAGCAAGATGCTCGGATGGATGAGGCAGTTCAGGATTCCAACAACAACGTGGACAAGATGGAGGATGAGACAATGGAAGACACGTACCAGAGAGAGGATAGATTAAGGCAGGAGCAGACTGAGAGAGGGTTTAGGCCTCCTGTAAAAACTCAAATCTCTTATAACAATAAACTAACAGGAGAAGCAGAGGCAGCTTTTGACAGGGACTTGGATGATTAGTTAAAGGAATGGATTAAGGAGGAAGAGGACATGGCGCCATTACTATATGAAGAACAGAAGAAAGTAATGGAATCTTTGCCATGCTTACACATGCTAGATGAACGCCTGAAGGAACTATGTAGACCGTGGAAGGATGCATTCATCCTACCCTTCTGGGACGAAGAACAAATCTGAACATGATGAATGATAGAGTGTATTGGTTGTTGAAAAGTGATAACTTTGAACTTATTGATCTCCCTACCAATTATTATATTTTTAGATCAGGTGATAAAACGTTTGCTACCCAACTAATTTTTAAAGGTCCTTGGATGATATAGGGTCACTACCTTACTGTGCAGAGATGGAGCCCAAATTTTAACCCATATTGCAACAAAGTGAAGAAAGTTGTCATTTGGGTTAGGGTTCTCACTTTCCCAATGCATGTGTACTCAGAAGACTGCTTGCTGGGGCTAGGGAATTTAATAGGTAAAGCACTCAAAGTTGATCTCAATACCCTTACACACAAAGATACCAAGGGTGCTACTGTGAAAAGGGGGAAATTTGCAAGGGTCAGTGTAGAAGTGGATCTAAATAAGCAACTCCAAGCTCATTTTGTCTTGAGAAGAAAAATTTATATAATGGAGTATGAGGGCCTGAGTGTTATCTATTTTAAATGTGGAGTGTATGGCCATAATTAGGAAGATTGTTCACATGAGGAGCAAGGAAACAACACCACGCCAGAAGTTGGAACTACAGCCACAAGAGGAAAGGTGTTGGAAAATCACTCATCAGTGTCGGGTTTGTACGATGAGACACAATAAGCCTTGGTAAGCGTTCCTGGGGTGTCCGTTGAAGAGCAATTTGGTGACTGGATGAAGGTTAGATCAGGCCCATGTCAGCGAAACCATAAGGCAGGACTAGAAATCAGATAACACGGCAAGGGGAAGGATACTAATCGGTCAACGAATCTGGAAAATGGAAGAGCGAAAGCCTCAAGATTTGGTGTTCTCCAAGAACATGAAGGAGATGTTGCGACTGGAAGATTACAAGTTTGAACATACTTAAGGAAAACCCACCACAGTGGCGTAGGAAAGAGGGTAAGGACACATACCAAAACAAGAGGGAAGAGTAGGTTGATGGGTGTAAAGGAGGGGATAGTTCGGGGTACGAGGAGAAGGTACAAGCTAGAGTACAGGGTGTGGCTAACAAGGAAGGTGACGTTTTGAGAGGGGGAAAAGGAAAAAGACAAGGCGAAACGCAAGGAACCTAAGAGCACAATGTTGACATCTTCACTTTCATGACGGATGGGTCCAGGGAGGTCCACACATCATTAGAGAACCAAAGGGGCTCCACAAATTTCCAGGCCCAAAGTGATCTCACCTATTATGAAAAGAAAACAAGTTGGGAGAGCCCACCAACTTGTGTTTGGATCCTTGCTAAATAAAGGGCCCCTTAAGATGGACCAAAAAGAAGACAAAAAGGGAAATGGACCATCCAAGTGTTCGCAAACAGTTGAAGCTGGGCAAACGTGTCAAGCCTAATGGATCCACAGTGCTGCCCAAGAAGTGTAATGTGAGACGTAAGTCAAGGGATGAGTGGCATTGACCAGCAAGGACTATCAGACATTAGGCTCAACGTGTCAAGCCCAACAGATTCACGGTCTCACCCAGGAAATGAGATGCATGGAAGCCACAGGACTCAAGATGTTGCCCAACAAAGTCTGGATGTTAGGCTTAACACAACATATTCAGCAACTTTAAATCATCAGGAGTTACTTTTATCTAATAAACCTCTTGACCCACCCATCCCCTTCAATGACAGTGGTACCTGTATGGAGCCCACAGAATGACCAGTGGTTTGAGACAAATGATGAGGTCAAGGAGGACTTGAGAATTGAAGGGGAGTCGCTTGATCTTTCACATTCTGGCCAGTAATTTGAGTTAGCGGCAACAGGTTCCTTGTCCCTTGTCATTTAATTTTGAATATTTTATCTTGGAATTGCAGAGACACCGCCTCTAAAACTTTTCCTAGTAGACTGAAAGATATTCTGAAAAGGAATAATGTGAATATGTGCATTCTCAATGAAACGCGGATTAATGTTTTGAAGGCTAATAGAATTATCAAAAATCTAGGCTTCAATAACTGGATTAAAATTGAGGCTATTGGTTACGCTGGGAGTATTTGGCTCTTATGGAACCTGGACGAATTTTCTGTGAACTATTTATTTTCTTCCACTCAAGCTTTACATGTGAGGGTGGCAATCGGAGTAACTCCTAGAAATTCATCCTGTCCTGTATTTATGATGAGCCTTCTAGCAGTTTGAGGCAAAATCTCTAGCAGGATATTTTACTTGTAGCCGGAATATTATGGAATAGTGGATTGTTATGGGAGATTTCAATGCCTGTTTGTTGTGTGAAGATAAGAAGAGAGGGGCTAGGCCGAAAAGCTTATCTATGAAACAGTATGGGGCCTATATTCATTAAGCTCACTTGATTGAAATGGAGCATGTAGGAGACTGATTCACCTGGGAAAGAGGGCAAGTTAAGAAATGGATTGATTGGGCATTCATTAACTCGGAGTGGAATTTGGTTTATCCTTTCTCCAAAGTTCATTATCTCAATAAATTTGGATTGGATCGTAAGCCCATCCTTATGCGTAGTTCTCCAATAGCTAGAAAGCACCAACCCAAGCCACTCTTTCAGTGCCAAGAAGCTTGGTTTTCGGAAGAGGGCTTTGTGGAAATTGTTAAAAATTGTTGGACAAAGGCTTCCTGGGATCAAAAAATTTCTTCCTTCACTACGGAGGTTGAGGAGTGGAATAAGAGGAAAGTAGGCAACTTGAGCGTTAAAAAGAGACAACTCTTCAATATACTTGATGGGATAGACAGAGCACGAAACAAAAAGGATAACCAGCATCTAGCCCAAGTTGAGAAAGAGCTTTGGAAGGAATAGAATAAGATTGTAGCTCAAGAACTACTTTGGTATCAAAAATCCTGGTGTAATTGACTTAGTTGGAGCAATAAAAATAGTAAATATTTTCACACCCTTGCTACGATTAGAAGGAACAAGAATAGAATTAAGGCGCTTCAAAGCATAGATGGAATTGGGTGTTTGACCAAGCAGCTCTGAAGGACATGGCTTTGAGTTACTATAAGGACTTATTTTGTAGCGACCACCAGAGTACCTATCCCTTCTGCACAATGTCAAGTTTTCCTCCCCTAAGTGATACAGAACTCTCCAGCCTTTCCAAAGAGGTTACAAGGCAGGAAATCAAGAATGCCACCTTCGACATAGGATCTTTTAAAGCTCCTGGCCCTGACGGCATCCATGCTGTTTTTTATTAGGAACATTGGTACCTGGGTGGGGAGTCTTTTAGTACTATGGTGGAGAGCTATTTGGAAGATCCTTCACAGGTTCGGGGAATTAATAACACCAATCTTGTTCTAATCCCAAAGGGGGAGCACCCAAAAACGATCAAGGATTTCAGACCAATATCACTTTGCAATGTTAGCTACAAGATCATCACCAAGATTATTAGTAATTGCCTAAGACATATTGTATGCAAAGTGGTTGGGCAACATCAATGCAGCTTCATTGCTGGTAGGCAGAGCAGTGACAACATAATTATAGCCTAGGAGGTAGTTTACTCTATGAAGTTAAAAAAAGGTAATAAAGGGTGGATGGTAGTGAAGGTTGACTTGGAGAAAGCTTATAAACATTAGAATGGGCCTTTATAAAAGACACCATCCTTGCAATGGGTGTAGATACACCGCTATGTAATGTTATCATGGCATGCATAACCAGTCCTCTTTCCAAGTGTTATGGAATAGTGAAGCTACAAACAAGTTCATGGTTGCCAGGGCCATTCATCAAGGTGACCCCATATCGCCTTACATCTTCACCCTATGCATGGAACTGTTTGCCCATGTTATCCAGGATGCAATTGATGAAGGCTCATGGTGGCCAATCCAACTTAGTAAGCGAGGGCCCTGGTTATTCCACCTTTTCTTTGCTGATGATCTATTCTTATTTGGAGAGACCTCAAAGGATCAAGTGGAGGGGATGATAAGGAGCTTAGAAAGGTTTTGTGCTAATTCAAGTCAAAAAATAAACAAAACAAAGAAAATAATACAAGATATCCCAACAGTTTTGTATGAAGAAAATACAGCTTACATAGCTCAAATGAAGGGAGGATACATCAAATGGGATAGAACGAAACATATTTTCCCTAAACTATTTTTTACTCATAATCTTGTGAAGAAAGGTGAAATAGATATTCAACAAATCAGCTCAAGCGACAATCTTGCAGATTTATTCACCAAATCTCTTCCAGGTGCAACATTTCAAAAGCTTGTTCATGACATCAGTCTCCATAGACTCAGAGATCTCAAGTGATGTCATCATGAGGGGGAGTCAATACACGCTGTGCTCTTTTTCCTTTCTCTAGGTTTTGTCCCACTGGGTGTTTCTAGAAAGGTTTTTAATGAGGCCGTATTAAAAAGTGTATCAATGAATGAAATACTCTTTTCTTTAACTGGGTTTTGTCCCACAGAGTTTTTGTGGTTAAAGTTTTTAATGAGGCATATTCATAATGGACATCAAAGGGGGAGTGTTGTAAATACATTACAAGAGTGGATATCCATATACTCTTGATTTCCTAAGCCATAAACACTATACATGAATTATTGTTGAGAAACTAAAGAGGTATTCAATGTACAAAGGGTCACAATGCATATACAAGGTTCAAAATGTATGTACAAAGATTCACAATGTATATTCATCCATATTGATTTTACTATCATTACTCATGACCTTTGGAGGTTACACTTATATGCCTATAAATAGGGTTTTGTACATAACATACAACACATCCAAAAAAGTGAATAGAATTCCTCTTAAAGTTTCTCATTCCTCTCAAAGCTCTCTTCTCTTTTTCTTTGTCTATTTACATTTTAATTTACAATAAAGTTGAAGATCCTATTAAATATGTTAACAAAAAGTGATAACATGCATGCTCAAAATGCATCTTATTCAAATCAGTATGTATTAACTACTCTAATTATTATATTCAATATATTTTTTATGTTTAAATTGATCAATTAAAGCCCTCAAAATAAAAAAACTTCGATTTATGACATAAAAAATAACAATCGACCAAAAAACAAATTGATCGAATATTAAAAGCTAAAGCATTAAAATGAAATCTACTATAAAACTTATCCTGATTCTGTTGATGATCTTAATAGAGATTTTCTGCTTTTAGTAAAAGGGATAAAGAAAGCCTTCCATTGGTTTGATGAGATATCTAGTTAGAAGGCCAATCAATGATAATCTTGAAGCTAATACAATCTTTTGGTGCTCAATTATTTTTATTTTGATTTTGATTCCCAAGTTTAAAATCAGTGATTTTGGTCATTAAGTTTTATTTTCTTTAAGACATTAGTTTCTATAATCTAATAAAAATTTGTGACAACGTTGCTTTCAATAGAAAATTTCTAGATCAAATTTGTATCTAAATCCAAAATAAAAGATACATGGATGACAATTGAATTGCCAACTCAGTGTGTCTGTTTGGAAAAACGGTAGAGAAATACTTTTACACAAGCCGGGGTAAATATGTGAAGGAGAATATCTCATTTTACGAAAAAACACCGTTAAACGTGTTTTTGGATGTCCTCAACGCTTTGCCAAACAAGTTGAATATATATAATCAACCAGTGATTAAACTTAACTGAATAAACTTATATGGAAACCTTACCTGAATAAACTTATGGCAACCTTATTATTCAAAAAAATTTCAGATAACATTACTCTTTAGCAAAAACTTTGATTCATGCATGCATTGATGATATTATATAGGGAAATTATGAATAAATTCCCATTGGAGAAATTAATTGGGAAATGGGACCTAGGACAATGTGAAGTCATAAGATCATAAGTTCTATTCTCCAATTAATTTCTCAAATGGGTAGTTATACCTAATTTTTCCTTAATATTTGTGAATAATCTTTTTTTTGGGTTATATACCGCTCATTTTAGATTATGCTTACAATAACCATTATACCCTTTGATAGATGGTATACCATATATGGAATTAATCCATTTAAGTTGATCATATTACCTCGGATTAGCTTGTTTTGGCCAAAAAAAAAAAAGAATCTTAGATTGGCTTTCTCCTTCTTGCTTTGGATTGAAGGAAAATGTTTAGTGGAGAGCCATCAAATGTGCAAAATGGCTTGCCAAAAATGTTAATGTCCCTATCAATGCTTTATTTGTGTTTTCTTTTTGCCAAACCTTATGCATTATAAGTTCAATTTATTTGAATAAACTGAATATATGTTACATGCTCTCTCCTGTTTCCATAACAAGGCCCTTAGAGAGTGTTATAATTATATTTTAATATGACATTTCCTAATTTTAAAGAGTATTAAATATTTTTCCGCACATACATATATTTAATATGGGTGGTGAAGAGTGTGATATAATATGTTGGAGTTTAGTATCATTAATAAGGGGTAATATTAAAAAGTACTTAATTTTTATAAAAGAATTCAATTCTTTTAGTGATTTTATTAGTGATACGAATTAATGGTTAGTTATAAGTAATTTATAAGAGAAACAATTATATGGAGTATAAGATATAAATTATGTAAATGAAAAAGTTGATTAAATGCAATAAATGCATCAGAATATTTTTTTGGAAATACTCTTATTTAGATACAACCATGAAGATAAAATAAATATAAACAATAATTTGGTTTTATCTAAAAATTGAGTACACTTTTTTTTCATTTTTACCCCTACTTAATTATATACCCCTCTCATATATTTTTCTCATATATTTTTTCTCATTTTTTCAGTTTAATACTTATCATTTTTATAAATAAGGGTATATTTGAAAAAATTATATCTTTTACATATTTATTACTTTTAACAAATTTTAACAAAGCGTTCATTTTGAGTAATTTAAGTTGTTATTATCTAAAAGTATCTTTTACATACTTGTATTCAACTAATTTTAAAGAACATATCGTGATATATAATTTAGTAGTTATTCCTTATAAAAAATGATATAGATAGAGTAAATCTTACTACTAAAACCAATCATCACAGAAAAGTGTATCTTGTGCGAGAGCCAGTAATACCCATATCAACAGAATAACAAGCTGGGTATGATTCGAATAGGAGAGATAGATGTAGAAGCATATGGGCATTGTGAAGCCATCAAGTTAAAGTGAAGAAAAAAGCCAGGAATAACAGCATAATCCATCGATGTAGCAGCAAACGAAATGACTTTTGTCAAACTGAGAGAATGCATGTGAATATATAAACATGATCTCTCTATCTCTCTCTGTGGAAACAGTATCAAATTCTGTACACAGAACTCTTTATTAATAATTTTCTCATATATAATTAACTCTCTTTTTCTTTCACACCCTTCTTTTTTCTTGTCTCTCTTTTTCTGATATGTCACTCTTGACAAGCTCCTTCTTGGCTCCTCACCACTGACTTCCTTTCAACATGGACGGTCAACAATGATTCAATTTCTGTAACATGTCAATCAGCTATTATATATACAATGCTAATTTCCAAGGAATATATGAAAATGGTGGGAAAAGGCAAACACATTGATCGGAGCAACCCTAATCATATCCCCTCTCTTGTATACAAGGGTTAGGGTTTGTATACCTCATCTTCCTGAAATCTAGATTTAATTTCAAAATCTAGGTTTTCTCTAAAACAGGTTTTGTTCAAGCATAAAAAATTTTCTGAAAAGCTATTTTTGTTACAAAATCTCCGTTTGAAATATAGGTTTTCTCTTTCCTACTTTTTTCTTCTTTCTCTTTCATCTTTCATATTTTTTCCTTATTTCTCTTTCCTCTTTCCTACTTTTTTCTTTTTTCTTTCATTTTTCCTACTTTTTTCTTTTCTCTTTCATCTTTCCTACTTTTCATTCTTTCTTTTTCCTCTTTTATACCTACTTTTTGTCTCGGAATCCATAAAAGCTAATAACTTCCCAAACATAAATCACTTTTCAAAACCTATGTTTTGCCTCGAAATCTGTAAAAGCTATTTCCCAAATATATTCTCCAAAACATAGGTTTTACCTTGGAATTTGTAAAAGTTATTTCAAAATAGCTTCCAAACAAGCCCTTAATATATTTTTTGGTATGTTAAGATTAAGATTGTGCTTATTTTAGTTTTGGTTTCTTAATATTTGAACCATGTGTTTTGGTTCTTTAAGAGTTAAAATAGTTCAAATTTTTATTAAATTATCGGAAGGAATGTTGTTAAAGCGAATAAAACTTAAAGGTTCAAAACCTAATTATACTCTTTATCTTATATCTCAATACAAATCATTTTAATTCAAATTTAAACTTCATGCAATGTTGTTAAAGCGAATAAAACTTAAAGGTTCAAAGGAAGTAAATTAGGATAATTGTACGGATGCTTTTCTAGCTTTTATGTTCATTGCTGTGTGCTTTAAGTGAATTGGAGTTTATGTATAATATTGTCTTCTGTCTACTGCATTCTTGTAGTCCTTTTATTTTGTACTAATGTTAATATATTTGATTATTTTATCAACAAAAAAAAGAATATAAATCATTTTTAAACAGATAAAAGCATTAAATTTGTAATAAAATTTTAATGCTTCTCAATATAATTTTTTTAATTGCATTAAGCTCTAGCATCATATTAATTTATATTATTTTTATTATTCTTAATAAATTTGAGCAAATAAATAAAATACTTTATAAAAATGACATAGAACACCCTATGAAAGATGCCCTATGTATATGTATGTATACCTTTTCATAAATAAATATTTTATATGCATGCATGCATGATGCCCACCAAGGGCATCAGTCAATTTTTTTATAACATACTTTTCATTCAAATTTAAACTTCATGCAATGTATAAATAATATTAAGGGTAAGGTGTACATCTGTCTCTAAAAATTTTTTGTCAATAATAATGTTACTCTGAAAGTTATACAAAAGAGCAATTTTGCTTTTTACTGTTAAAAATATTAACAATCAACGTTAATTTTTTAACGAAATATAATAATATTATTTTATTTTAAAACTTTTAAGGTAACGTTACTTCTAAAAAATTTTCAAAGGGGAACATTGGATTGATAAAAAACTTTTGCCCATAATACTGTGTATGGTCATATAAAACAAAAGCTCATGGGCCCTACATAGCAGGTGAATAAACAAGAGTTAATATCATTGGTTGCCCATATAGTTTGGTTGAATTTTCGTTTTGGTCATATAGTTTCAAATTGTTTATTTTAATCCCTAGTTTCATAAAACTTTGGTCTGAGATTAACTATAGTAATTTAAATAATTTTTTGTTTTAATCTTTATACTTTAACTTAATTCAAGTCCTTATAAAAATTACAGGGACTAAAACGAACAATTTAAAACTACAATATTCAAAAATAAAATTTAATGAAACTATAAAGCTAAGACAACAATAGTATTAAGTTAAAAAAACATTGAGGAATTATGATATGATTAAAAAAAGAAGGCAAACCATTGGTAATGATGTACTGAAGAGATTTCCTTTTAATTCTTTAACTTTTAAAATTTTGGTTTTGATCTTTTAACCTTTAAGATAAACTCGAAAAATTTTAAATTTTCTTTATATGTTATAGAAATGTTTCTTTACTCAAGACCACCTCACTTTTATTATCTAAGCTAACCTTACACAAAACTCTCTTAACACGGAGATGTCTGGGAAAGGGGAGAGAGAATCATGTTTCTGTATGACTAAAATATTATGTATATTTTTTATTTTAACAATTGTTCTAGAGTCTTAATTTATAAATCTCTTATTTTTAATGATCCCGGATATATAAAATTATTATGAAAGCTCATGGTCCTTATTTTTAAAAAATAAATAGTATGTGAAGATCAAATTGTTCTTAGGTTAAATAATTAAAGTGGTAGTTATATATTATCATATTGTGAGTGTTTTAAATAATGGAATTGGCATTCGTTATATATGATCATATTATAAGTTATAGTTATATATTATCAAATTGTAAATATTTGTAATCTTAAAAAAATAATGAAGACCCATTGGGTATTAAAAGAATAAGTGACAGTATAACCAGGGGCTTCATAATAGTTTAGCGCAATCGGGTTCTTGTAAATAAAATACTTGCAAACAAACTTATTGCTTGTTTTAAAACACCGTTTTCCCAACAGTACAGTAAACCGAGATAAAATCATCTCGAAATATGTAAAAATATCTTGAAATCCATAAATACCATCTTGAAAACTGTAAAGCCATCTTGAAATCTGCAAAATACCTCATAATCTGTAAACTCCCTTCTCCCAACGGAATTTCCAAACACAATCTTACACAGACAACATACAAGAAATTATTTTATATTACACAAACAGACACAGATATGTGTGTGTGTGTGTGTGTGTGATTATCACTAATTGAAAAGTGATCCAATTAATAAATTATAAACACTTGTATCTACTAAAAATACAATTGATTTGTCTTATTGTATACAGAGCTAAAACAATGCACTTATTTTTTAGTCACTTAAAAATGGCAATATTCCAAATCAATATAAATATTAATGTATCGATAATATATGTCTATATATATGAAGTTGTTTTCTTCACGCATTAATCATATCCACAATAATACTATACGGTTGCGTGATCCAAGCATGATAGCAATATGAGTAACTTGATCATAATCTCTTACTACACTACAAAAAAAAACAATAATTTTAGCAACGAAAATTTGATCACTAATCTGTTCAATGATGAATTAAAAGATCCACTGTTATTAATTGATTAATGACGGAATTTTGAATTCCATCGATAATCCATCACAAAATTGGAATATTCTATTCCCAAAGTTAGCGTCAGATTGGAGTTGTAAAATTCCATAATTTTCTGTCACTAATCCATCAGCCATTGCTAACCATTATTTTTTAATTTTAAAATTTTAACAATGATACGCAGCCTTATTACCATCATCTGACACGTGTCACCCATCGTCGGCCACCTGTTGCCGGCCGCCACGTGTGCCTATTGTCCATGTCATAAATTGGTTGTATTTTGACACCAAGTGAGGGTTCAAAGCTATGACCTCGAGTCACTTGAGCTGAAAAGAGCCTGCGAACTTTAAATGTCAAATTATACACACAAAAAGAAAAACTGATATAAGATTGGGATGGATTGGCTAGAAGCAAGTGGATCGGCTACAGCTTCCTGATTTCTTCTAGATATATATCATCAAGAACTTGTCTCTTATAACTCCAAGCATGAAATTCAGTGAGATGATCAAAGGTAGAATTTTAAAAGAAAATGTCTCTTACAATCCTAGCTATAAAGGCACCACAAGGTTGAATACTCCATTAATACTGTCAAAGTATTCTCATAAAGACACAATTATGTAAGCAAAGATCACACAAGAGAATATAATTCTCCACAGAACAAAGTTCCTATTCATTCAAAATCTCCCTTAAAGTACAAAAATGTTGGTAACATATAGGCTACCATAAAACACTCTAGAATAAAAAAGCTCTAATCCTTAATTGCTATAATAATGCTTTTATGATTGATTAATTGACTAAATGGCATCATTCAAACCTAAAGAAATTAGGAAACTACTTAAACTTGAAGAAAAAGTCAGCTACTTGTAAATAGGACACTAAAAGGGAAATTTACCATCAGATCCTAAATAGAGGAATTAATGAATAAAATATCCCAAATATTGGTAAAATTACCATCAAGTCCCAGCAGTAGCTGGTTCGATTGTCATTAACAACCTCACCAGCCGTCAATAAAAATCGGTCCAGCTACTGCTGGGACTTGATGGTAATTTTACTAATCTTTGAGGCTTTTTGTTCATTAATTGGTTTACTTGGGACTAGGGGTGGGACAAGGCCAGGCGGCCTGTCAGGGGCCTGCGGCCTGGTCTATAAAAGGCCTGATCAGGCTAGGCTTTACAGGCCCAGGCTCAGGCCCAGGCCTCATGCTTGGCCTGTTTGAAAAAACAGGCTAGGCCCAGGCCAATTATTTGGCCTGTTAGCCTGACAGGCCGGCCTGAAATGATTATTATTATTTTTTTAAATTCCTTCACACTTCACTACTTCAGGCACCACTCCACTCCAGCACCAGTGCACCACGCCACGCGTCCACGCCAACGCCACGCACACACTTAATTGTCATTCCTCAGCCTCGCACACGCACATGGCACACACAGCCAGTCAGCCACACAGGCCGCGCCCATCGCTCTCCCTCTCGCCCCCTCTGCTCAACGTTTGCCCTAGCCCCTTGTCCAGGTCGCCGGCCGCCGCTGATTGACTGCTTCCGGTTCCAGATCGAGTGCCTCTCTGAGCTCATTCTCTCATCTTCTCTCTACTGAGTGACTGCTTCCGGTTCCAGTTCAGGTGTGCCTTTGATTCGCTCGAATTTATCCTTCGTGTTCTCTGCTCTGTTCACTGATTCGCTCATGTTCTCTGCTCATCTTCCAGGTTCCAGCTCCTCGAAAGCATTCAGGTGTTCTCTGCTCGTGTTCTCTGCTCACCGGAAGCATTCAGGTTCACTTTTCGATCTCGCATTTCACTTTTCGATCTCGCATTCGTGTTCTCTGTTTCAGCTCCTCTCTTTGTTTTTCGGTAAACAACTTGACTCATTCCCTGATTAAAGCCACCAAGTTACGTCCTGTGAGTCTGTTATTCGCTCCTGTGAGTCTGTTTTGTTGTTGTTCGCTCCTGTTGCTACTCATTCCCTGATTTCTGTTTTGTTGTTGTTCGTTCCTGTTGCTTGTAAGTTTCTGTTTTATTGTTGTTCGCTACCAAGTCAATGCTTTTTTTTGCTTATTCTTGCTATGTGTTTATTCATGAATGCTTAGTATATGTATTAATTGTTAACTTATAAAT
>JANTPZ010097855.1:0-11446 GCA_025593235.1 Vachellia pachyceras
CATTGAAATATAGAAAGGATATATCATGTGTCCAAAAATATGGACATTGAAATTTGATGAAAATACAATAATGCCCCTGACTTATTATTACATATACTCGTGTTGCAATTCACTAAACTGAAATAACAATCAAAATTTTGCTTAGGGGAAACCCATTTCCTTGCAAGTTCCAGGTACAAATTTTTAAATGGCAAATTCCTTAAAACAAACTCGTTATTACCTATGTTGATACCTTGTTTTGATGATAACAAAATAAATGTTTTATGTGTTAAGAAGAATTATGCAATTGAAAAATGTTTTTGAAACTTGAATTTCTGAGTTTATTATAGTCTTTCAAAGTTATACTTCAATGCTTTATGATTATGCTCGAACAAATTAGCAAAAGTATTGACAGTACTCAAGCATTAAAACTCAATGCTCAAGCACTGTGTTTTGAACTTAAGTTTTAGCAACACTTTTACTCAATGCTTCAAGTAAAACATTCAAGCATTGCCAATACTCGAGCACTGAAACTCAATGATCGAGCATCGGGTTCTGAAAATGAAGTTTTAAACAATACTTTCAATGAATATTTTAAGTATTGACACGAAGTATTGCCAATGCTCGAGCACTGGTATTCAATAATGCTCGAGCATCGGGCTTAGACAGAGACTCACAGTTAGTGCTATCGTGCAATACTCCAAACATTGGCTGGAAGCATAGCCAATGCTCGAGCACTAGAACACAGTGCTCGAGTATTGAGAGTTTTAACAATGTTGTCAGTCAATACTTCAAGCACTGGCTGAAAGCATAGCCAATGCTTGAGCACTATAAACACAATGCTCGAGTGTTGAGAGATTTTACTCCGTGCTATCAAGCAACACTCCAGCAATGGCCTCCAGCAGAGCCAATGCTCGAGCACTAATTCACAGTGCCCGAGTATTGAGCGCTTTTCACACAGTGCTGGGAGTAAATGCTGCAAGCATTGACTGAAAGCATTACCAATGCTTGAGCACCATCATTCATTGTAGCTGACTCTTTTTCTGGAATTGAATGCTGTTGTATTTAATCTTCTAAGTTGTTGATTCGTTGGTTGTGCCCTTTCTATTCTGAGTCTTGGTTTCCTCTATTCATGAGTTTTAGGATTGGCCTTCATTGTAGCTGACTCTTTTTCTAGAATAGAATGCCATTGTTATTTCGCCATCTATGTTGCTGATTCAGTTGGTTGTGCCCTTTCTGGAATTTTTGCATGTCTTGGTTTCCTCTGTTCACTAAATTTGGTTAATTGTGGCTCGAATAGGCTTTTGAGAATCTAATTATTTTCAGTCTTTCCTTAAAGTTCTGATCAATGTTGGGTGGAGTTTGAGTATCATCTTTGATACTTTGTTCCATGAGAGTGGTCACAATAAGATTAAGTGCACAGCAATAATTTTGCACTATTAGCTTGTGGTAATCATTCTTAAATATGAGTGTTGTGAGAGTTCTGACGCCTTCTCCATATTCATTTGCTTTTTTGTAAATTAACATTTGCATTTGAAACATGAAAGAGCAGCAGTGCCACCACATTAAGGCTAGATTCCACCATGTAAAGGGAAACTTTACTGTAGAAGTTAAGTAATATAACATGGAAATTTGGAAGAGCTGCTAGCCATTCTTTTTTAGTAGAGATGCATGCGTCAACTTGTTTCAAATGTTGTGTGGCATGAGGTAGAGGCAAAGTAAGATGATCAGGTGTGATTTATATTTTGTTGTTGATTTGTAATTTGTAAACAAGTGTGAGATTTATATGGTCTTGATTGCGATTTGACAAAACAAGTCCTGCATTTTAATGCTTCCTCTATTCATGAAGTTGTACGTAGTTTTTTCTTTTCTATTTTTGTTGCTTTAAAAAAATTATAAAAACAAGCTTAAATTTATTGAATCCATATGTATTTCTACGTAGAGCTTTGAATGCTGGCTTTTATTTCTATTTGAAGCTTATGTTTTCTTACTAGACTCAGGTTATGTTATTTATCACAATAATTTCTGTGTGCGTTAATCATTTCAGGTTTCTGCTCATTTATCCTCTCCAACATTTAACTCTCAACTAGCTTACCAAGTATGCCCTTCTCAATAAATTATCATAAACTATTATGCTTAAGCCGACTAGAAAACTTTATGCACTCTCTGTCACTAAGACACGCTTACATAGGGAAGTGAAGTTGATTTAGAGTATGGTTTCTCTTTCTTTGGAAGCTCTTTCAATGATAATCATTATTACAATTGATTGCGCGACATGATTTTACTATTTCTTATGCTCCCCTATATTCCTATCAAACATAATTTGTTTGACATCTATCAATTTATCAGTTTTTCCTATCCATTTCTCTACATCTTCTCTTCCCTTCTAGTTCTACTGATACATACAGATCAATAAATACTTGTTAGTTGTATCGGATAGTTAGTTGTATTATAAAATTAGTAAGTGATTTATAAAAAGCATCAAGAATACTTATTAGTCGGTGTTTTATAATAAGGATTAAAGGGAGTACATGCATGTAAATAAGGGATTCAATATTTCTAGTTTATGAGTGACTACATTGAAAAATATATATAGTGTTACAAGACAAAAAGCAATGCCTATGATCCCTTATTTCTAAGGGAGTGATTGACAACACTACAGACTGCAGGAATAATGTTCTCTGGTGTTGAAGACTCAATATTTCTGATGTGTGTCATTACAATCAAGTTAACCGATATCTTTGGAGCTGACATTGGATATATATATATATCTATCACCAGCTTGAGCGTTTGTGGACTCTGTAGACTAGCATTTGTTATTTTTATTAACTGTATGCAGTTTCAAGACATGATATATATATATATATATATATATATTTCATATTTGAATGTTTTTGGACATTTTAGGTGTTAGCATTATTTATGATGGGAATGCATTTCGCTTCAGTAAACTAAGGGGGCATTATATATACCTAAAACCACCTGGCTTATGGTTTAAGTAATTGAAAGATATCATAATCTCTTCTGTTAGTGATTAGTTATTGACTCTATGCCCAGTTTGTGTTAATGATTTGTAATATAGTTATTGACTCTATGCCCAGTTTGTGTTAATGATTTCTAACTCCCTTTTCATGAAACAGATCAACATATATGAAGCAGCTATATGAGTTCTAGCTTCTTAGATTGCTAATCTCGGTTAGAGCTTCATAGGTGCTGTACTTCCCTCCATTTTGATAAAGTGGCTCAGGCATGGATAAAGGCAGCTGGTGAGATGAAGAAAGGTCACGTTTATAGATTTGGATCACATTCGACCAAGGTTTCATAAAGCAATTTGGAGCTTTATAAAAAAGGAGTTAATGTGGATCACATCCATGTTGATTAAAATAACACAATGACTGTATTGTTTAGAGCTTTTAACTTTTATATGTATTATTTTTTAACTTTAAGACTTTTATCAGACATTAGGATGTACGCTTATGGTTAAAGACATTGTGTACTTGATATTACTATTTAAAATTTGATTTTGGGTCAATTGTGTGATTGAACAAGATTTGTTTATAAAGTATTTTTGTAAATGCGTAGTTGATTCATATTTAAAATCAGTGAGGTATTTAGCGATAAAATTGTCAAATCACTACTAGAAAAATGTCATTTAGCGACGGAAAAATCCATCACTAAATGGCTAATTTCATTCAAAAAATTTCCATTTAGCGACGGAAAATATTAGCGACCCTCATTTTAGCGACGGAAAATAACCATTTAGCGACGGATTTCCGTCGTTAAATCGCATTTTTCTAGTAGTGAATATGGTGATGCTAAATCCACATAATTGTTCATTTAGCGAAGGAATATAATGCATTTAGCGACGAAATTGTCAAATTTAGCGATGAAATATAATTCATTTAGCGACGGAATTGTTAATTTAGCGACGGACAAATATGGAATAATGTCATCATTTTAACGACGGAAAATTCTGTCACTAATTTAGCGTCGGAATTAGCGACAAAATTTTCCGTCGCTAAATTTAGCGACCCTTATTTTAGCGAGGGATTTTTTCCGTCATTAATTATAAATTTTCCGTCGCTAAGTCTGATTTTTCCGTCGCTAAATCTAATTTTTCTAGTAGTGTTCAGATTCTCAATATCTTCTTATTTCATCAAGTATGTTAAGGGTGGAAATATGTTATGCTTCACCCTCTACAGGCTTCACATGTTTTGTGTGATCTGATTTGTAGCTTGTTTCAGACCTTTTTTTTTTGACATATGTATAGCCTACACAAGGCTTGTCCTAGCCTGAAACCGGTTAAAAAGCTTGTATCCTAAAAAATAGGATAAAAGGTCACATGGCAAAAATAGACTGAATTTAAACATGCCAACAAAGAGGATAAAATTATATAAATCAATCTAAATTATTCAAAATAAAATAATAGAAAATAAAATATAAATTTATATATAGGATTAAATATAATTATATCTTCAAGTTATAATATTAGAGTAAAGAAATAGACATTATATATAATATACATCTATATATAAAATATAAATAAAATTTTATTTTTTAAAATATGTAAATATGCTTGTTTACAGGCTTATAGGCTAGACTTTAAAGAAGCAGGCCTAACATATTTATATATTTAGACGTTTAAATAGATCTTGGTCTGACATTTTTTACAAATAGGATAAGTTAGATCATGCCTCGATAGGTTAGACCAGAACTCCAGAAGCTTTTGACAGACTCAATAACCCGTTTCCACCCTTAACTGTCTATATGCACTTTCCTTACACAAAACTGACAAAGAAATTTCGGGTATTAATGTCATTATATTTGCTTGCAGAAGAAAGAATAATATTGACAATGTAATTTGAACCCATTGAAACTTCCTACGATAGAATGATATCTGATAACGGACAAATTAAGCTGCTGGAGGCAAATTACTGCAATGTTCCATAGCAACCTCCAAATTAATTTCAGGTTACCTTGATTTTTGAGTATCAAAGGCCTCATATCCACAATTTTTGATTTTCGATTTTTTCTTGTTGGATTATATTTGATTTTAATGAATTATTTAAATGTGTGTGTATTTTAGATTTGTGGTTCTATTAAAATAGTTTAAATATATTTGATAAGATATGCTTCGAGACTATATATATATATCTTCCAATTAGTCAACTGGAGGCTTCATATATTCTAAAGATTGGATCTTTATCAATAATACTCCCTCAAATCCTTATTATATAAGGCACCAATAACCAATTCTCACCGACTGAAGAATAATACTAAAGTTTGTTTTGGCGGTCCCCAATTAATAGATCTCACGTACACCTTTTGCTTTGGCGCACAAAAATAAAGACTTGTTTGGAAGTCCGGCAGAGACAACTTTTATGGAGTTCGAGGTAAAATTTAGATTTTGGAAGAATAACTTTTATGGATTCCAAGACAAAAGAACAAAATCTAGATTTTGCTATAAAATCTAGGTTTGAAAAAGGTGATTCAAACGAGCTACAAACATGCACTGTATATTTAGAACTTCCAATGATGAAATAACTACCTTCCATTCCTATGATTGGCACATGAAAGACTCAAACAACTCAAGATTACTTACTTCTAGACGATCTTCTATGTCATTGGCTTGAATAAACAAACACTTTTGTATTCACCATACAGTCTTCAATGCCCTAACCAAGTCCAGTTTATTTGACTATATGGCTTCCATGTGGCGCCAAGCTATATGGCCAACTCATGCTATTAAAGTTGTTAATGTGCGTGTTTGGCAACAACTTTTTGTCTGTCAAAATACAGTTTAGACCCAAAAGTCCGTTAGCTTGCAAATTCTAGTGTTTGGTAACTCATTCTTTCAAATGCATTCTGAGTAAAAAACTTTTTTGTCAGAATAAATGCACTCTGAATCCAATATTTATTCAAATATAAATACATTTTGAACAAAATATATTCTGTCAAAATGCATTCTTCCAATAGTTTTCCAAGCATGCAAAATATGTCATTAAAGCATAATAGCTTACCAGGTCGCCCACGACAAAAAAAATGCATCCCTGCAAGCTTTGTTGACTTCTTCCCTTATCTTCGACAAATCATGTGTGGTGAAGAGAAAATGGAGGAGGCACCTAACTATTTCTGGCGGCGGTATTGTTCTTGGCAATCTGAGTGTATCCAACATATCTAGTAACCAGATCTTCTTTCGTTAATTACATGATATGAGTTGTATTTCGGCTTGTGTGAATGTGATTTTTCAACACTCATGTAAACACTCCTGATAATCTGACTTGCAATTTAGCTATTAGATGTTTTAATGGAAAATTAACAGCTTTAACATGTTTTAAGAGGGCAACATTATTTGCCACGATTCACATTTTAACCCTGGAAAAAATTTTCCTTCCCTTTTTATATATGCAAATCCCTCGGCACCAAACAATCCTAGTGCAAGCCATATTTGGGATCTTGCTAACCACTTAACAAAAAAAAAAAAATTGTAGCTTAAACCCTCATGTTTGAAGTCATTGCGTGTGAGGGCTCCTCCTAGTAAACAATTAACTACGATTTTCATAATCGTCAATGAAAGTCACAAGTATAAAAATTATATTTCGCCTCAAGGACTTCCAAAACTCTAAAAATTCATACATAAAATCCTTGATTATATTTTTTTTACGGTGACATGAATGTACAGGACCTATAATTTCAGGAGCGCATGAAAGCATGCCAAAGCAGCTAGCTAGAGCTAAGAAACGAGGGTGAGGAATGAGGGTTGGTAGGAGATAAGGACGAAGAGGATGAGGAGGACGAAGACGACGCCCCACGGGGAGCCTCCGGCACGGTGGATGGCGGTGGGTTCAGATCCCGGCATGGGAAAGTTGAGCTGAGTACCTGAGGAGAGGCAGTGAACGACAATGATCAACAGCAACGGCGAAATCATGAGGCATTGAAGCAGCTCCGAGGCGGTGGCCATGACGGCGTCGTAGATAATGTAGCTCACCGATCCGCAGATAAGAGCCGTGGCGGCCACAAGAAGCCAGTGCTCTGTGAAGCTGAAGCTTGAAGAAGCCATGGACGGTGGTTATCAGAGTTACTGAAGAAGAAGAGAGTAATAATAGAGAGTGGGAGTGGTCTCCACTATACTGTAAAGAGTGAAGAAAACTAATAGTAGTACGTGCTATGCCAGCTGTGTTGCTTTGGATTTGTGTTAGCTGCGAATAGTGGCTGTCATTTTCCAATGTTCATGATGGCAAGTACTTGCAAAATTACTACCTTCTTCCTTTCTCTACTTTTCATATAAGCAACTGAGAGTTAAAATTAGTTAAAAGTAATGAACGGATAAAAGATATATTTTTTCTCTAGACATGCTGTTACTTACGAATATGATAAGTGAAAAAGAGAATGAATGAAAAAAAAAACGGATGAGGTATATATGCAATTAATTAGGAGCCAAAATTAAAAAAACACATTGAATTTTTAGGCAAAGCAAAATTGTGTTGGTATGACCAAATTTATAAGAGAGAATATTGGTTGTAAATAGGATAGGAAGATGAGCTCTCATTTAACTGAATTTAGTTTGTATTTTTTTTTTTTTTGCCTTTTGGGATTTTGGTGATGGTGAGAGCAATTTACCGTCTCCACTCAGATCGCAGAGATAAATATCAAAACCAAACCTTCGTTTTGTTGGCTGCAGGTAGAGTCGGTAAACATGTATGGTCAAGAGTTTTAATAACTCTATTAAATTTATATGTTGCTTATATATATATATCTGTGTTTGATTTATTGGTGTATCAATGATTTTTACTTTTAAGTAGCACTTTTTTAGGATTATGTATAAGAATTTTTGTATATTTTGATTACATTATATTATTTGAATTACGATTAGGTTGCATCTAGTTTAATCATGATTAAACCACTTGCCCTTAAACCACCATCTAGATTGATTTCATAAATGGTTTAGTTTTCAAAACTTCGGTCACAATTTTGTAGCTCCCAGGCTTTTGTTGAAAACAGAAAGTACACTTTTTAGTTGTTGTTAAAATGTTCTCTTAAATCCGATATCTAATTATAGAAAAAACTAATTTTTAATTTATAATGTTCAACTTTGAGTTTTTTCTAAACACATTTATCATCAAACTAAAAATTATCTTATTCGAAACATTGTTGTATAATAAATAGGAACACATTTCTCACTAATTAAAAATTCAAACCTCTTAGTTAAGAGATAATGAATCTCTTAATAGCAATATACAATAATTTGAATTTAAGGCTGGTTTGATTCAATCCCATTGTACTCCTCCTTGTGTAATGCAATGCAAAAAGAAAATAATGTAATATGTGTTCTAAATAATGTGTGTCAAAGAAAGTTCCACGTTGCTTCGGACCTTGAGAGGTTAAGAGTGTGAGTGAGTGTGTGTGTGTGTGTGTGTGTGTATACACCAACTTGAGATCTATATTTAATAAATGGGTCAAAAAGACGTATGTGTACAACTATCAGCTATAGAGGCAAACATTGTTGAAATATGTCCTTACGTGTGAGTTAAATGTAGTAATAGGCCTGTTTTGGCTGACTTCCTTCTTTGAAATATGTTGAGTTTACTTCTCCATTTTTTGTTTTTCCATCACTCACTCACTTTTCTTGCGTGAAGGATTTATTCAAATTAATGTTATTAAACCGGAAATGGTGTTTAAATCGGTTAAAACAGTGAGTTAAGAGTAAGTGGGTTAACCGATGTTAAACCAACGAGGAATAAAATTTTTTAAAGTAGTTTAAATTCTAAACATCTCATCATAACATTCAAATACTAAATATCGATTCAATATCTTGAATCACTAGTAAACTGATTATATACTTATCTAACATTCTTCACAACTTCTTTAACATACTGATACCTTAGTATCAATTTACTATCCATTAATATAAGAGTTAGTAATTATGAAATATTCTTTCTATAAAAAATATCAAAATAGATAAATAATAACAAAATATTCCTATCTACAATCATCTAATAATTAAACTAATAGCCATTAATACGAAAAGATTATAAAAAAATGCAAACAGTGTCATTGTGAATGCTATTTTTTAAATGCAACCCAATCAACCCAATAATCCACCGGGTTAATCGAGTAGCAATTAAGTTGCACTAAGTTATCGTGACTCCAAGTCATACTTGTACTTGAATGGATTACATTGCTGGTTTCAAATTCGTCCGGGTTAGATAACCATTATTTGATCGTGTGGTCAATGAATTGAAACTAGGCTCTGATATCAAATTATAACCCTCTATATTATATTAAACCTCAAAATTTCACATAATCATATAAATTCATCTAGGTTCAGGGTGCAAAAGATATGTGAGAAATACCATCCCACAAACCAACCACAAAATGTGATCTTACTCAGGGCACAAGACATGCCTACAAGTCAACATCAAAATTTACCAAAAGTCAATAAATCAACAATTCATTAAATGTCCTTCTAAATCATATGGGTCCATATAATTTATTATATAAATCACTAGGGCTCAAACATACTAAAAGATGAATCATTAATAACATGTCTAATATCACAACAGAATCACAAAGTACGATCATAGTATGCAATCCTTATAAGTCTGACAATTGACATCTCTTAACATAATAACATAAAGTACTAAGCCTACAATGATAGATGCTATCAAGTTGTTGGCTCATTTTCTTCACACCTTGAATCTCTAAGGTCCTCTCTTAAAAAACAATAAACAACTATAGGGTGGGATATAAATCTCAGTAACCAACAGTTAATTTGCAAAATATACATCACAGGATTATAAGTTAGTGGAACGGTGCCAATATATAATTTTCAAACATAATCAAGATTTACAAATACAATCATAATACACAAATGATCTCTTCATCCTACTCCTTTATATCACTCCATGATTGGATTTGGCTTAGTTGTTGAGTAAATCTAATCGGTCTCCCTTCATTCTTCCTCCTGATCCTAGAATCAAAGGAATCTAAATATTGTGGTTCTCTCTTCAGTGGAATCTAAATATTGATCTTTGGATTTGGCATCTTGTGATCTCATTTGGATATAGACCCTGCTTAAAGAACTTAGAATTCCATTATACAATCCACCTACACTATGTTGTGATAACATTGGTGCCACATACTTAGCTGCCAATCCAGTGATGCATGCCAGAACCAAACATATTAGACTAGATTTTCATTTTATTAGGGAACATGTTGCTTCCAAAACCTTGCACATCACTTTTCTCTCATCCAATGATCAATTGGCTGATGTTTTTACTAAGCCTCTAATGGGCCTCGCTTTGAATTCCTTAGATCAAGCCTCACTATTCGCTCACTCCCGTTCAGCTTGAGGGAGGCTGTTAGAGCAAAAGCTCAACCCATTCTAGTAAAAACACAGTCCAATATGTAAATGTTCTACAGTATTGTATAAAGCAACATCACCTGTAGAACACAAGATGGTGCCTCATCTTTCTTTTTATATATCATACTGCAATTCTCACAAAAATCAATGGCATTCAATATATTTAATAGTTTGTCTTTAGGTTCGTCTCTGTTTGCCTTTAAAATGGGCATGACCAATTTTTGGTAATCACATTTCACGATAAGCCCCATTACCAAACAAAAAGAGGAACTAAGCACAGTTTTCTTAGTAATACAATCATAATTATCATTGTTTGATTGCAATGAGGTTGGAACCAACGAGTCGCTTGGCCAAAGCCCTAATTAATAATAGGAAAATTTGCAATCAAGTTCCAATTAGGAGAATTAATGAATAAAAAGGTCCCAAAGATTCATAAAATTACCATAAGGTCCCAGGAGTAACTGATGAGGTTGTCATTAACAACCTTATCAGCATTCATTAACAACCTTAGTAGCTACTTCTGAGACCTTATGGTAATTTTTTGAATCTTTAAAACCTTTCATTCATTAATTCTCCTATTTGAAATTTAATTGTAAATTTCCCATAATAATATGAGTTAGGTGCATAAAATGCATCCTTTGAAAGAAGTAGGGCCTATAGGATTCAATTCTAGAGGACTTAACCCGATAATAAGAACAAGTTTCTGTAATTTATTCTGTTTTAATTAGATGCCTGTTTAGTTTTTGAAAATAATGAAATATGTACTATTTGAAAAAAAAACTCTCGGCAATTCCTTACAAAAAGGAAAAAATGTCAAGTAAAATCGGTGTGATTCACCTTTTTAAGAAAATTGTGTGTGTGTGTTTTTTAAAATAAGCGATAGATTATTCTCATAGTAAATTAATTACAAGTGAAGCCTATTTAAATTACTAAGTAAAAATATTTTAGTTTTTTTGAGTGATTTTGCTTTTGAAAAAGTCAAAGTGACTACAATATATTATTATCGCTAAGGGGAGTTGAAATCTTTTCAACTATACATTTGAAAATCACGAATTTATTTGCAGCATGTTGGTAATGGTGTGTGGCTGCAACTCCTCCGATTAG